>JAHHUM010002741.1:24108-179094 GCA_036173005.1 Crenichthys baileyi | reverse complement strand
GGGAAATTTTAAAAACAACTACGGACAACTAAAGGCAAAATCATAACTTATGCTAAAACACTGTGCAGGTTAAGCACAGAGAATAGGCCAAGAAACACCTGAAGAAATATTTTAACAGTTTTGCATAAAAGTTTAATGAGACTGACTCTTAATGGAGCTTGCAAGGGGAGATTCTGAATAACTAATGGCAACAGAGCACTTTGGGTATGAGCTGCAATGTCTTCAGGTTAAAGATGGACTAAAACTGTGTTCTCAGATCTGCTTTGAGTCTCTTGAAGCTGCTTTATTCAAAGGAAAAAGTCTGTGCAACATTCATGACAGCTTCGATCTTTATGCAGGACGATGCTCAATCACATGCAATCGCTGCACACCTTAATTGCATTTTGAATATATAGAATATTGCCCAATGTGACATTTGAGGCGAAGCAAGTCAAAGCACATCCTTGAACAAAAATTTATTTGACTACATAAGTCGCTTCAGCACCCAGTTTGATGAAATGAAATGAAAAGATAGTGAATGCTAAAATGGAGAAAGTGGTGGAAGAACCAAAACATTTTGTTGTAATTCTATACATGGTTGTTTCAAAAAACATTTATTTTTCTCAGTTGTACTTTCGTAATGTAAAGTGAAAGGGTGATAATTTGATCTCAGGTAGCTAATCAGGCATGTCAGCTGTGTAATGGTGGGTTGTTTATTTTAACAACAGACATGCTAACTCGTACGTTTTTGCACAGATTTCGGTTCAGAGAGCAGCACCCTCAAATAGAAAGAAGTGATAAGAATGTTTCTGCATCTTAGTCAATATTACTTAATGTGATCTGTAGGAGTACATCTCAAAGATTTGTTTACAAATAGCAAACACTTTAAACACTTCTCTAGGGTTGTGTGTCCGTGGCTCATCGTTTCCCTGTAATGAACTGGCGACCTGTCCACGGTGTATCTCGCCTCTCACCCAAAGACTCTTGGAGAAAGGCACCAGCTCCCCTCATGACCAAGCAGGTATAGACAATGGATAGATAGCTGAAGCCCTCCTCTAGTAGCTAAGCCATGGCTGTCCGTGTTTTTTGTTTCCAGGAAAATGCAAACTGGCCCATGCCTACTGCTGTCATAGTTTTAGTACATTTAGCATTAAGTCAAAAGATTTCAAAGTACACCTTCATAGAGCAAGATATTTGAAGAAAATTTTGACTTAACAATTTTTCTGCTTACAGGTACTTTTAGTGACTGTGAGCTAGAGGCTTAAATTTTAAGACAATCACATTTATTTTTTATTGGGGTCAGGGTTACGTTGGTCTTTATAGTCAAAGCTGGAGATGAACTAACTCAGCGCCTTGAATGCTTTGTTGCTGAAAAGCGCTATATAAATAAACTTGACTTGATCTGACTTGACTAACAGCTTCTGTTTGCAGCTTTTTTTAATTAAAAAGGGGTAAAGGTTAAAAACATCTTGCTGAGATATCCGGAATTACAGAGTTTGCTCAGTCTGGTTGTTGGAGTCTTTAGTAACATTAATAATGCAAATACTTCCAGCTTTGCAATTAGGTTTATTAAATGATATCTCATCTTTGACTCAAAAAGCGCTGAAAACGTTTTCCAAGAAAGGCCTTAACATAATAATTTGTCAAGAACTTTTAAAAAAGTCTCCCTTCTCTGCCCTTTTATCACTTAAAAGTGGGATTTAGTTTTGATGAGCTGGGCACCTTGCTGTGAAGAATTTAGATGGATGGTTGGATAAATAATCATGAAAATCACTTCTCTGACTTTTTATTCGATGACCTGCACATAATCATTTCTCTCATACGCTTTCAGAGTGAGCTGAATTGTGGTACTGTAAAAGGTTTTCATTGTAGTGACAAGTGGCAAGCGTAAATTTTGCTCATAAAAATTCAGGTTTTATTCCCACTGAGAACATGAACGAACGAAATTTCTTGACCTGGGATGGCGAGTCAGTCATTTAGCTGGAAAAAGTAAATCCTTTTGGATTTTTAGGTATTGGCTGGTGCCTGTCTCCAGCAGTCATTCGGAGAGCGCCATGAACAGGTTGTCAGTCCATCACAGGGCAACACAGGGAAAACAAGCATGCACACTTTCATCTAAGGGCAATTTAGGGAGACCAGTTAACCTATCAGCCATGTTTTTGGACTGTGGGAAGAGGCAGCGTGAACCCATGCATGCACAGAGAGACCATAAGCTGGGAATTGCACCTTGTAACTTGTTGCTGCAAGGCAGCAGTGCTAACAACTCTTCCACTGTGGAATTTATAAATAAATAAAACGGTAACAACAGCAAACATGCATAACATTAGAAAACTCAAAGTCATGTCCAATATGGAGTAGGAAGAAGTGAAAAAACAACTAATTAATTTAAATAAAATTGTCCAAGATTCTCCCAAGTACACATATTTCTTAATCCGTTTTTTGGTAATTATCTTAGTTTTCTTTCATTCTTTCATTCACATAGAAATGTTTGTAGTTGAAGTAGCTGTCTTTGACAGTTAAGTAACACTAAAATAATAAAGACGCTGTCATGCTGAACCTCCAAAGTTTTGTTTTAAAACTATTTAAAAAATGTCCCTGCCATGCTATCAAAATGAACTTGTGTGGCCATCTGTGTAACATGAGCACATCAGCTGATGCCAAGCAAAGAGATGGAGGAAAAAAGAGGATGTAAGTTCATATATCATGCGTATAGATACATGCAACTAAAGAGCTCTTTAAGATCCAGAAATGTGTTTTAGCATCAGCCTCTGACATACTGTAAGTTTAAGAGTTTTTCAATACCTCAGCCATTTGGCTCTCCAGTGGTAGCTTGTCAGGACTTTCAGTCATTTTTGTCAGTCACTGAACACAGCTCCTGGAAAAAAACTGACAGGACGTAACAATAATCCACATCTGTAAGCAGCAATGTACTGTAGCTCCACATAAGCCAAAGAGCAGAAGCACATCAATTTACTGTAGATACATCTGTAGATAGGACTGGCGACCTGCCCAGGTGTACCCCGCCTCCCGCCCATAGACTGCTGGAGATAGGCACCAGCTTACTTGCGACCCTCTATGGAATAAGTGGTAGAAAATGACTGACTGACTGACATCTGTAGATAAAAAAAATCATATTACACAGAGGTAAAAGCAAGTGGTAAATATTGACTGTGCTAACTTCAATCCATCCATTCAGCTGAGTATTTAATTTTTAATTTCTGACTAAACTTGTTCAGGGTCGAGGGGGGCTGGAGTCCAAAGCAGCAGCCATCAGATGAAGATGTGGCACACCTGGCACCACCTGTCTATTGTAGGGCAAACACAGAGACAAACCCCAATGCAATTTAATTGAGTCAGGTTAAGTTTATTTCTACAGTGCCAGTTCACAATACACACTGTCTTAAGATACGAAGAAAAAGTTATACAGACAGTATCAAAGTCAAGTGCATGCATTCCAAGTTGATCCTAGTTATCAAACAATACAGTCGCGTTCAGTTTATTATTCAATGTGGATGCACACATCCACTCACACATAAGGGCAACTAAGGGTTGCCAGCTAACCCAACAAGCTTTTTTTGGACTGCTATATGGAGTACCCATAGAAAACCCACTCATCTAGGGGCAGAACATTCATTAGAGAACCCCATTTGTCATGTTTATGGGTTAGATATTATTTCTTCATATTTTGCCAAGTATTATCATTTTGGCTATATTTTGAACTGTTTTTAAAATCACATTCTGACACATTACACCTTTATGAAAGTGGAGTCTTCAATTAGATCCCATCTTTGCTATGAGAAAATCTGATATGTTAGTTGTATGTGTAAAATGCCCGAAGGGCAGTACCTGTGTTGTGCACAACGTGAACAACGTGACACGAGTCCATCACAGGGCTCATGTCACGTTGTTCAGAGTAAAACTATTAACAAGAAAACTATGGCTATGCATTTGTTGTTTCACTGATTTGACAGAGCTAATAATTTTGTAATATTATTCAGTGACTTTCTATTGCCCTCTTTATAATAGAAAAGCTTGTTTTTTCTTTTCAATTAGAACATTTAGTTTTGCCACTTACCTTTCCATCTCATCATGATTGAAACATAGACATATGAATGCAAGTTGCAAATGAAGGCAAACAAAGAGCCAACTGAGGCCTAAAAGTTGTGTAGGATGTTAATTCCTAAAAACACTTTCAGACTGAGACTAGAAAACCAGTGATGTCAACAATGCCTTTTTTTTCACTGCACAGCAGTTATTAAACCTGGGCTCCTGAGCTTAAACTACAAATAATAACATGATAAAAATTTATTTATTTTTACTGTGTAGAAAGTGAGCTTTATATATAAATTATAAGGTGCAATGCAGAAGCTTCAGGCACAAGAGAAGCAGATTTTTTCAACCTGTGATAAGAATGCATCTATTAGTTGATCAACATTACATTTATACCACATATTTCGACTATTCTGTTTCTTTGTGCAGCTATAAAGTGACTCCAATCTGTGCAAATATCGGGGGGTTGCCACACCACACATGATGCACAGCTTCTCCCATGCTGTAGATGGTTCTTCTGGTTGCAATGCTTTGTGTTGCTGCCATGCTGCAGAACCTGACTACTCAAACTAAAATAATGTATGTAAGCTTAACATTAAATGTAAACCCCCACAGTTTGTGGTTGAGGGACAAAATGTGTTAAAATTATCTGCTGTCTCTACGGAGAGCAACAAGCTTTTTTTTTTGCCTGACTTCATCACGTAAACAAATGACAAAAGAATCTATTTCAGTCTATTTCAAATACGTCTTGACACAAATTTTAAAGGGAAGTAAGTTATAGTTAAAAAGTTATGTTCCGGAACATAAAGCAGGATCTTTTGGATTGACTTCTATTTTTTGCTGCCCCATACCCATCTCTTTCTGGTCACACAAAAGTTTGCTTTCGTTGTATTCTGGATTAAATAACAGAAGAATTGTGATTTTTTTTATTGTCATCTTAACTGAACTCATAATTCAATGCTCACTGGTATTCCGTCAAGGTTAAAGATCAGAATAGGATGCTTTGAGTGTTGTATTAGATTCTATGGCTGTAAAAGGTTGAGATGTATTCAACCTTTCAGATACTGCTGATACATTCATGTTGGTTAAGTGGCAATAAAAACAATTCTTTTTGACAGTTTTTAGTTTATCTCAAGTTTAAGGGGTTTTTTTTTTTGTCTAAACAAAAGCAAATAGATAAATGATTAAATAAAAGGCTAGAGGCCACAGTTTATTATTTTAGGCATGACTGTGTGCAAATTTAATAGCTCACAGTTGAAAATTAAAACAGAAGCAATATAATAAATGCTGATGCAGATGAAGAAAGGTCCACAATAACTTTCTCTGCTGTTAATAGTATTCAAATGGCCTCCAAAACCCAAGTATTTCACAGAGTGGTTGTGTAATTGATAATTTGTTTGCAATGGTTTAGAGGAGATGGCAGGTATGAAAAAAAACTTGCCATACTTACTTTTTTACGTAACTTTGCTCATTTAGTTTGTAATGTTTTTAGTTTTTAATTATTCATAAGGTTTTGCTTCTCAGACAGTTTTTCCTTGATTTCCTCACATAGTTCAAGAAATTGGTCTTTGACAGATGCACTGTGTAATATGCATGCAATTAGAAAGGCCGTTTTTGCTGCTCCCCATTAATTAGTTCTACATTCGCAGTTTAAGAGAGGAATATTTACCCGTAAGCCCCTAAGAGTAAATGAGACGATTAGATGATGTTTATATTAGCTACTGATGCAACTCAAATTCTCAGATGACCCACTCTGCCCCACAGATGATCATTTTTTAAATATTAATTTGCATACCATCCATATTCTAAGGAGCAAGATATTGCCATCTTTTTCCATTGCGCCCCAATGACACCCATTTCTTCTCGTTTCACTTGTAATTAAGTCTCTCTAGCATGACAGTGTCCCAGGGAATACTGATTCCTAAGGCGCAGGAACTACAGCAAAGTGCAGCATTACTGTGTAAGCATCATACCATGCTGGATAGACTGCTGTAACATTGCAGGATACATGGGGAGGGGGTTTGACTCCTCTGACCACTGCACTGCTTAATATGTAGCTGAAATATGGGCAAGGATCCAAGGGAAAGAAAAAAAAATAAAAATTTACCACAGAAAAGCTGACGCATGGGCTTGAGAAGCACCAAGCTGTCATAACAGTCATGGCTGTCCGTGCTCATAACTGCTTCAATACCATACACCAATATGTTTTGACAAACCTAAGCTTAAGAGACGCAATTAGGAGAGGGCAAGAGCCACTTATCGGTTGGAGGGAGCGCAGATTGACAGCTGAAGAGAGGCGAGCAGCATTAAAGATCAGCTTTGTCAGAAAGATAGGGACACAGTTCTGTCGTTTCTCTTGAGCCCCCACCCCATGCTTCTCTTTTCCAGGTCAGTATCGGATATAGCGAAGGAGCCAAACTGCATAAAAGGAGACAGCTTTAAACACCCAATCAGACCATTTTTTTTAAAGCTCTGGCTTAGGGTTTTAAGAACAGAAAATAATATGAAAAAGCCTTCCCTATTGCAAAAACTGTATGAAAAAAAATGTATAAATAATCTTTAGAAATATTTTTTCTATATAATAAAGCCTGTTTTTCTTTTGTTTTGACAGAGATGGATTGGTGTTAGGTTCAAAGTTATGTGCAACAGTGTTGTAAAGGCCAGCAAAGATTTGTTAAAATGTGATAAGAACATTCAAGGTCAGTGGTGATGGTGGGCACAGCATAAAACCCTGCCAGGCATCATTGTGGGTGCAGCATAGTCTGTGTTATTGGGCCAGCAGTAACAGTTTGCCATCTGTCATTCAGAAATGATGCTGTAGATAACTCAGAGGGGAGAGAGAGCTGAGAGTTAGTTTAGCCTCTGGTTTATCAGGTGGCTTTGGATGGTGTTGAATGCAGTGCTAAAGAAATCTGCTAAAATCAAGGTGGAGAGATGTAGAAGACATCTGTGCTCCTCTTGGTCCTGTGGCGAAATTGAACAGGGGTACTGCTGTGGGTTGACACCAGCAACCAGAAACTGGAGTATCAAAATAGGCTCAGAGCAAACAGACTGATACACAACATACACTACTGAGATAAAGAATCCATAAAACTACTAAACTTAATACAACAAAATATTATTATTTGCACATTAGTGTAATATCAAATCAACTAGGTGGAATATCTGTAACAAACAACAAATGTGTTTTTATGACATCATAACATCATAAATTTGCTTCTCAATTGCTTTCAGCTGCTTTTTGGCTCATAATAGTTATATTCATTTCCATGATCGAGATTAAACAATCATGAGAGAAGTACAAGCGCACGAGGACGCTGAAAGTTGCACAAGTGTGATGTTACCTGTGAAATCCTGAACATCCACCCAAGACAAAAGTAGAGACAGTGGAGTCTCCAAACCAGTCTGCCAGTGATTGATCACAGTCGAAAATGACAGAAATGTTACTCTAATTCACATGTTTACTTCCATGAAGTACAGTTGTGTTTTTTGTATAAATTATTTTTTTCAGCAAACATCGTTACTCCATCATGTTTTTGTGTTGCCATATCCATTTGACATACTCTTATTAAAAGGTCTATATATATACATCCATATATGTTATGTTCCTCTTGTTTTTAAAAGAGAGGTGGCTCCAAAAGCTTTTTGTAGTCACAAAGTGCATTTAAAATTACCCATCTGTTTTAAAAAGCCATGGGAAGGTCGATTATGATTAATGTATGTTTCATACTTTCAAAGGTTTTATGGCTCTAACATATAATATTTGCTCTTTAACATAGAAGTAAACTTCAGATTCATTCAGAAATAATCAATGACTTATCTGCAAGGAGCTCCGTAGAAATAAATAGCAGAGGTTAAACAAGGCCAACCATTTGTCCTTGGTATTGCTTCTGCAAAGAGCTGTATAGAGCATTTATCATGAACCTTTATAAATACACACTCCTGCAGCACTTTCCAACAGATTCGTCCTATATAAAAGGTGCTTTTTTATTCTCATTCACACATGGAGGGTGCAGAGATTGCCTAAGGACAGTTTCAAATATGGCAGGGTTGATGACTGGATAACCAACCCATTAATAACATACAAATATGAACATGTTATTAATTTAACATAATTTGCCAAAGCTAAAAAGTGAAGAAAATTTATTTTTAACCTCTCTCAACTCTCTTTTTTCAGTTTTTTAACTTAATAAAAGTTATTTTCCCTTGAAAAATTGTTCTTTAAAACATGGGACTTACATTCACTGTGCTTTAAACTTATAAATAACAGGAAAATGTCATTTTTTTTTTAACCACAGATTAAAAATCTGCCACAATAAATAATAAAACTTAGTTATAAGTAAAAAGTTAAAAGGATGTTAGCACTATTTCCTCACAGCAAGAAGTTCTTTGATTTAAATCCCAGTGGAGACATCTCTACTTGGAGTTTCCCTGTTCTCCCTGCCTATGGTGGATTTTACTGAGACTCTGTTTTTTGCCCACAGTCCAGTTACAAGCATATTGGATTAACTAGTGACTCTACTTTGAATTGTGTGCATGGTTGTCTACCTTTTTTTCCCTTTGGTAAGTCCTGTGATGGACTGCCGACCTTTCCAGATTGTACCCCCGTGTTTCGCTCTCTGGCTACAGCCTCTCTGTAAAACTGTATAGGATCAATCAGCTACTGAAAATGAGTGAATGAACCAAATAATACAAAAAAAATGTCATTATTTTTGTGTTGTTAAAACATTATTTAAATTGTGAGGCAACAAAAAATGTCTTAATTCTTTTAGAATAAAAGGCGCTATAAAGAGATTTTTTTTCCTTAAAACAGCAGCAGTAGAAAAATTTTCATTGTGTTTCTGTCTGAGTCATTTAGAAAGTTGCACTCAATCTTATCACGATAACCTCGACTGACACTCACCACTGATGAAAATTTCATCACAGCGAATTTCTTTCATATTTATTTCTACCCTCTTCAATAGATTCAGACTGAACTTTTTTGGTGGTTAGGGAGCACCAACAGCGGTCTCAGCAATTTCATCTTTTTCTTTAGAAATTGCACAGGTTGGGACAGACATTATTCAGACATGTCTGTAAAAGTGGCAGTGTGAACCATTATATGCATGCAATGTGTGGCATTTGACTATGATTGGACAGACTGAACATGAAGTAAAATATAAAAGTCCTTCTAGAGTCACAGTTTTCGCACATTTTATTTTTTCAAGAACATTTTATATCAGACTGGATGGATTCAAACAGATGAAAATTCAAGCTTATTGATTTGTTTGTGTTGTAATTGCACTGTAATGGGAATGTTGACATCAGCTTAAGAAAAATCTAGTCATGGTAGCGTTTCCATGCTACCACTTTTGTCATGCGGTGTTAAAGGGCCGATTCCATCATATTTTAGAGCCAGAAAATATAAAAATCCTTGAAAGTACAAAGTACGAAACAGGAATAAATAACCATTAGGCTTTCTACTTTTACTGACACAAAGGCCTTTGTGTTAGTAAAACAGAGCCACATATTGATGATGACATGTAGTTTGTGACAACAGAAGGAGAAAGACCTATTACTGTAGACAAAAAAAAGAGACTTTCTTGGCCAAAAATGCCTTAGGGGAATATGTCAAATGAATGAGAGGCAACTTATTAGCAACACAGAAACTATTAGAACAAGCACTCTTACTTTGCCAAAACATGGGTGAAGACGGTGGATTTCTCCTTACAAACCAAATACACAAAAAAATGTCTCCCTGATATAAACATGTTTTGCTCCAGGTTCATGAAACTCCTGGATCTTGGCCACAAGAACAGCTGAGGGATTAGAACACTTCACAGTTCATCCCACTGTTGTGACAGATAACTTTAGTGATGTCAACAGCAAAATCATAAAGTTGACCACGTGTGTTGTTTGTGAGCATAATGTTTTTCAGCTAAATGTGCTATTTAACTGTTTTTTACTTTATATTTGTCCTCTGTCATAATGCTGGCTTTAACTACTCTAAATGTGGACATAATTGCAGAGGCTGAACAGCAGTTTTAACAGTTTATTTGTGATATGTTCAAAGCAAGGTTGAATATGGTCCAGATCCACCGGATGGATCTGGACTGGCACTGAGGAGGAGAGGAGAGATGTTCTTGTTTGTTGGGTGGAGGTTATGGAGATAATGTAGGATAAGATCGGGGTCAGCTTACTGTCGATGGTGGATGGACTAAAGCGACTGAGTTTGGCAGGAGAAGTGGCTTGATGGTTTTCAGGGCTGGTGTTCTCTCCTTGTGTTTTTTGAGTAGTTGTGCCTCAGCAGAGCACATGGCGTTGAAAGGTGGACAGGAAGGTGAGCAAAGGTATGGTGTTCCCCACAAGGTGTTCTCAGAGACACAGGGCTGGAGAAAGGAGTGGAAGGGTGACTCATGGCTGGACAGGCAGAGAGTTGTTCCAGTAACTCGCTTGAGCATGACAAAGAGAGCAGGGTTAAGGAATCCAGGACACGGTCACCAGAATGGTCAGATCTGCAAGGCTGGGTAAGAAACTCGGTTAAAGCAGGTCTAAGGAACAAGTATAGAACTGCACGGTCAGGTTACCACGCTGATAGCAACAATGGGCTGATGTGTCCCTCTAGGTTCCAGATACTTATGAAGCCCCTGCTGATTGGGCTCAATGAGAAGCACCTGTGCAGCTGCATCTGTCAGTCACACCCTGTAGGTTGGAGAGAAACACAGCACAGACATAAAACCTGCACAGAACAGCCACTGACAGTGTGACACTGTCAGCACAGAACACACCTGCTGGCTAGGAATTTTGCTTCTAAATGAAAACAGTAGCCACCCTATTTCAGAACATCTTTAAATCTAGGATGCTAGTTTGCTAGGTCTCCCACCTAGTGCTTTCAGACAACATTTCTGTTGGCTTTCTCCTCCTGACTGCACAGACTCACATAAATCTTCATCTTTTACACCCAGATAAGAGCGTAAGAATTTGCTAAGACTACTTGAATCTTGGGTGGCCATTGTGTTATGCAATGATCCCAGAGTTTACAGTTTTATTTCTCAGATTTGTACATGGAAATTAATAAATCCCAAAAATTGTAAAATTGATATATCCCCTTTAATAGGATTATAAAAAACCTTTACTTTGTCTAATTCAGATTTCTACAGCAGCATGTTAGGAAAAATAAATCAAAATTACCTCAATTGTAATGACCCAAAATTGCAAACCAAAGGTTTTGACTATAACTCTAGGATTTGCAAATCACAATACTAATGTACTGTTTCCCAGGGCATATCAATAGTTTATTTAAATTTTAATTGTATAACAAGTCAAATTAGCAGTACTACTTTCTTATGAACATGAAATAATCTGCCCCATAATCAGGTTTTTAAGTGTTCTGTATGATTTTGTATTTAAATGTGCAACTGTTATCTAGTTCAAAAAGGGGGACAGGAAATGTTCTCAGTTTCCTCACACATCTGTTTAAAATAGCACAACACACACGACAATGACATAAAACGCATTACACAGTGAAAAGTCCGACCAAATCTGGATCACATTACAATACCTTCTCTGAGTGGCTGCAGGTGCACCTCATGTGTCTCAGGTAGTTTAAAAAGGACATAGTAGGAACCAGTGTGAGCTGCTAATGAAACAGAGAAGACATTGTGTACAAAAAACAAGTTGAATTTAAGGTCAGTAGGTTGGTTTCTCTGAAGCCATTGTTTATTGTGACATCTAGTTTTCTCAGTCACTGGAGGGGGATATTAGTTAATCAAATGCAGACTTATATAAGATCCATGTGTAACTATATACGTCATTTTCTCCAGCGTTTTTAACTCTTGTCCAAATGCATACTAGGCTTTTGGTAAGAAAGCTTATAAGCAAATTCTAAAAATCCATTGGCATGCACTAGATGTGTGCAAATAAGAGTTTGTGTGGCTATCTAATTCTCAAACCGAAAGCAAATGAAACAGTGCAACCTAGTCATTATTGTGTGGGACAGTCTGATTATCTTTCTAAAGGTTTGAGAAGTGCCTCGATTTTATCTGGATCCAGAGTAGGAAGTTTTTGATTATTTCTGCATCTGATGCGCTTTTTGCTCAGGAAAGGACAACTGCTATAAGATGCAAAAATAGGAACAAGTTGCTAATAACTTTCTGACTTGATGGGCACACTTGTGCCTGCATGTATTTAGCATAACCTCCCTTGTGTATCTGCAAAGAATAAAGAAATAGTATGCAAAAAGCATGAACCATGAACATGGACCAAATTGCACAGCTTTGTGAATTTACCCCTTTCCCACTTTCCTAAGTAGTGATTTAAGAAAATTCAAGCTTTGATGTATCTGTGCAGACGTGGCCAACAAAGATTATTTGAAAGAGTAAAGTACCCTGCTAACAGTGTCAGAGAAAACAAGATCAACAACTGTTATGGAACAAAAATTCTCACCTTGCTCGATGCTCTTTTTAGTTTTGATATGTCAGTGTAAACAATATTGCCACCTACCGGTGCTGCGTGGATATTTCCACATTTTCTAGGAATTTTAAAGCCAAACTGAGATTTTACTACACAATTCAGAACTTAAAAAATAAATAGGAGTCAGAAGAAAACCATTAAAATAAGGATCTTCTCTTGCTTCTTAGCTAAGGTTTAAAGATTAGTTCACAGATTGTAAATTTATATTTATAAAATTCTTGACTACAAATATATTTATTGTTTGTGAATGTCTTCCAAAGTAGGATCAATTTGTCACAATGCTAAAGTTAAGCTTAGTTTTGGATTACAATCTCACAAGTTTACTAAAACCAGCCGCCACAGTTTCTTTCTCTGATGAACATTTAATAGAGTACCAAACAACCTCATACTAAAGTCGCAAATCCACCTTTGTATTTTTGTATATTGTATATACAGGGGTTAGACAATGAAACTGAAACACCTGTCATTTTAGTGTGGAAGGTTTCATGGCTAAATTGGACCAGCCTGGTAGCCAGTCTTCATCTATTGCACATTGCACCAGTAAGAGCAGAGTGTGAAGGTTCAATTAGCAGGGTAAGAGCACAATTTTGCTCAAAATATTGAAATGCACACAACATTATAGGTGACATACCAGAGTTCAAAAGAGGACAAATTGTTGGTGCACGTCTTGCTGGTGCATCTGTGACCAAGACAGCAAGTCTTTGTGATGTATCAAAGGCCATGGTATCCAGGATAATGTCAGCATACCACCAAGAAGGACAAACCACATCCAACAGGATTAACTGTGGACGCAAGAGGAAGCTGTCTGAAAGGGATGTTCGGGTGCTAACCCGGATTGTATCCAAAAAACATAAAACCACGGCTGACCAAATCACGACAGAATTAAATGTGCACCTCAACTCTCCTGTTTCCACAAGAACTGTCCGTCGGGAGCTCCACAGGGTCAATATACATGGCCAGGCTGCTATAGCCAAACCTTTGGTCACTCATGCCAATGCCAAACGTCGGTTTCAATAGTGCAAGGAGCGCAAATCTTGGGCTGTGGACAATGTGAAACATGTATTGTTCTCTGATGAGTCCACCTTTACTGTTTTCCCCACATCCGGGAGAGTTACAGTGTGGAGAAGCCCCAAAGAAGCGTACCACCCAGACTGTTGCATGCCCAGAGTGAAGCATGGGGGTGGATCAGTGATGGTTTGGGCTTGCCATATCATGGCATTCCTTGGCCAATACTTGTGCTAGATGGGCACGTCACTGCCAAGGACTACGAACCATTCTTGAGGACCATGTGCATCCAATGGTTCAAACATTGTATCCTGAAGGCGGTGCCGTGTATCAGGATGACAATGCACCAATACACACAGCAAGAGCTGGTGAAAGATTGGTTTTGATGAACATGAAAGTGAAGTTGAACATCTCCCATGGCCTGCACAGTCACCAGATCTAAATATTATTGATCCACTTTGGGGTGTTTTTGGAGGAGCGAGTCAGGAAACGTTTTCCTCCACCAGTGTCACGTAGTGACCTGGCCACTATCCTGCAAGAAGAATGGCTTAAAATCCCTCTGACCACTGTGCAGGACTTGTATATGTCATTCCCAAGACGAATTGACGCTGTATTGGCCGCAAAAGGAGGCCCTACACCATACTAATAAATTATTGTGGTCTAAAACCAGGTGTTTCAGTTTCATTGTCCAACCCCTGTATGTATTTATGGGCATAAAGATATATGCAGAACATATCACACAGAATATAACACAAAAAAACAAAAAAGAAAACCCAGAGAGCAAATTCCGGAGTCAAATTCCTTGTTTATTGTATGTACGAACTTGGCAATAAAGCTGATTCTGATTCTGATTCTGAATAAAACAACATTTGAATCAAAACTAATCTATGGGTCAAAGGATCGACACTGGAAAAACTAAGAAATTAAAAATCAAAAGAAAAGATTGTATTCTTTCATTATAAAAGGGTTTTATTCTCCTGGAGTATACATATGTATGTACAATATGATTATAATATAATTATAATAAATATGTCACCGCGTCCTAATCGGGAAAAGTGTCCCCACAGTGTTTAATGACCTGACTCTGATTACTCTGTTTACTTCTACTTGCAACTTTCCTTCAGCTATTTTCTTAGACTTTGACAAGAGTCACTGATATGATTTTGAGGTTGGAATTATATCATAATAAATTATTTTGTCTTCCTCTTTGTATGCAGAGGAATAGTTACATGCTTTATAGTTTTACTGCTGTAGGGAAATTAAAACGTTTCTTTTGTTTTTTTTATCACTGCATCACTCTTTATTTTTGCTTTTCCGAGCACCTCTCTTTAATGCTTTATGGCGGGTGTAACCGTACTGACTTGTCAATGAGACATCAGGGCAGTCCAGATGTAAATTTGTTTACTTATTTATATTACAGTTCCTCTTATTCATTTGATCTATTCATACTTTACTGTCTTGATCCACTGAGCTGAATACAGTGAAGGTTGTACATTTGTTTCCCCCAGCTACACTTAGCATATAAACCAAATATCCAGAATTATCTCATTTTACAATAAAGATGTGTAAAGATGCCTAAATTAGCCAGATTGCCCTAAATCAGACAAATGTGATTAGTTATGTAATGAGTGGTGTCTGGTTGTTAAAACAGAATGTAACTAATAACATTTTTAACCAAGGGCTAAGAGAAAGATTTATCAAAGGATGGAACTATTGTCTATTTACCAAAATATTCCATGGTTCTGTTTACTCTATTTAATATATAAAATACTTTTATTGCAAAAAATCCTTTTTAAAATTATTTAGTTTTCAGTAACTGGTAAATGAATGACACTTGTGAGATCACACGACAGTCAATTAGGACAACCTTTGAAAACCTGTATATTTTTTAACCTGAATATATGGACTTTAATTTGAATTCTAACAACACTGAAAAATTCAAGTAATACGAATAATCATCAAAACTAAAGATAATACATTTTCTGTAAATGTAATAAAGTGCATTTTATATTTAGAGATAAATTACGACAGCCCCACATTAGTTCCCACCATCTCAAACCAGGAAAAGAAAATTGTTGTGCAGCATTTTGAAGTAGGTTTGTCCTATTCAAGCATCTAGTGTAGTGTGCTCCTGACTTTTAAAGGGTGAGTTAACCTCATTGTAGGATCAAAATGGCTGTTTGAGGCCTTGAGAAAGAAGATTGTAGTAGTTTCTGAGTCAGATAAAGAAAGAGGTCTCAAAAGAATTTAAAATCAGCCATTTCACTGGGCGGAAAAAGTGGAGGGCATTCAGAACAACTGCCACTTAGATCTGGCCAACCAAACAAGCTCACCCAAAGGGAGACTACAAGCTAAAAGAAGAAGCACTTCCTATAAGAAAGGAAATTTTAACTTTCATTGCAGATCTGAGAGGAGGAAACCTTTCCTCTCTAAAAATAACATGAAGGTCACACCAACGTTTGTCAGACAAAGACCTGGACTCCTGGAATATTTTCGGGGTAGGTGAGTCTAAATATGAATTATTTGGACACCAGAACACAGGACATATTTGGCATAAACCAAATACAACATTCCAGGAGAACCTCACACAGAGTGTGAAGGAAAGGGCAAGAAGTTTTATCGTTTGGAGATGCTTTTCTGTAGCAGGACCTGAGGAGCTTACCATCATAGAATCCACAATAAATTCCATCATGGATCAGAGGGTGTTTGAAGAAATCTGTAAAATAAAAATGAAGCTAAAGCAGAATTTATCCCTGCGACATGACATTGACCTGGAACATACCAGTAAATCCACCAAGGACTGGCGGAGAATTAAGTAGCGTAAAATTCTGCGCAAAGTCAAAATCGAAATCTTGATCTTATTGAGATGCTGTGGAGATGACTTTAAACTTGCATGCAGGAAGCCTTTCAGACCACTCAAAGCTGAAGGTGAGGAGAGAAGAAAACTGTCATCAAACTGATGTCAGACACTGGTACATGGCTAAAATAAAACATCTCACTGATGGTATTTTACCCAAAGCTGTAGGGAAGGGGGTGATAGACTAGCTCTTACTTGGTAGGGTGTCCCAACTTTTTCTCAGCTCCAATACGGATTTATTTTTAAATGTAATTTATTGGATAAAGCAAAGGTTGTTTTTGGGTGTTTACCTTAAATCACATAATTTTATAGATATAAAATTAATATGTCAACATGTTTTTAAAAACATTGAATACTATTGGGGTATCCTTATTTTTTCAGGATTTAAGGTGCTTATTTTTACTAAAATGGAAACGACTAGGGACATTCATAGTGAATGGTGCTTCATCTGAAGCACCTCAACTCTCCACACTGAAAAATGTCTTTAAAAGACCTAGACACAAAATGAGCAGAAAAGAGGTCCAAATAAAAACTTTTAAAGACCATTAGAGAACTTGAAGAACTTATGCTGAATAGCCGTTTTGAAAATTACAAGAAAGTCTGTCTCTGTGGAAGCAAAATATAAAGAAATGAAAGATGGCTTAAGATGTTTGCACAATACTGCATATAATAAACTCTTGTCCCAAAAAAGCAAGAGTTGCAGATGCAATAAAACACAGGTGTTTGATTGTGATGGAGAAAAAAACATGTTGACTAAAAATGAAATATCTGTTATTGTGACAGCTTGACCTTGATTCTTTCTTTAAAACCACCACTGCAGTGATGACAGTGCTGTAAGGGTGCTATGGGAAAAACTACGAAACTATTTTGAGGTGTTGTCAAATAGCAAGTAGCTACATCTTCTGCCTCAATTGTTGTTTTGACAACAGAGTGGCGACACGAGCAGCTGGGGGATGGGGGGGGGGTGTAGTAGCTGTCATGAGATCAATGCTGCTGTTGTCAAAGTTGAAGAGTTTTAGATTTAAAAAAAAATCTTGGAGGTTTCCAGCAACAGCAAACTGACAAAAGAAAGCCATAAAGGAGCCAATTTTACAAACATTTCATCCCGTTGCCAGCACTGAACAAACAGATCAATAAAAACCATACGTCTCGGAACATCATCAGTCTCATACTTTCTAAAAGCACGTTTTGTAAAGTGTGGCATAGTTTTATTCATGATATTCAGTGCAAAGACTAAGTCAATATGGAATATTAATTTGGTTATTTGCCGTGAAAGCCTCTGAGTTATCAGATCATGATTGTCTCTGTCACTTTCTCAGTTTCCAAAGCTTTAAATTGGGAAATAACTGCAGTGTGGTCATTGGCCAGATGATCCAGTGTTCCAGTGAATGATTTGTAATGTATGAAGAAACCCTCATGCTAATTGCACTGAACATAATCTAGTCAGGCTTTCTTAAAAAGGCTTTTAGTGTTGCATTAATCACATGCTCCTCACATCATCCTCCTCATATGACTTCTTTGAGGGATTTAGTTTTCCTGTCGTCTCAAGAATAAAGATAAAAACATGAGAGCAGCAGTGAGTTCCCCTGCCAAGTCGTTGGCTCAAACTTAAAAGTTGCTCTTCAAAACTAAAAAACTTCAAATAAGAAAGCAGTCGATTTCATTTTTATATAACCCTGTCTGATCAGCCTCTTCTCTCTCTATATATGTCTTTTCTTCTGCTCCGTGGCTTTATTACGGCGAGTGACTGTTGGGAAGCCAGTCTGTGCCAGCATCATTAAAGCCACTGCCAGTTTGCTGTCTGTATTAGTGTGGGTGTTGCTTACATAAGGCTCCTCTGAGTCTGTGAGTCCTGACAATGTGGTAGTATGTATTCAGCTGCCTGTTTGTCTTTCATTCCTTTCAAACACCTGCCACATTTTGTTAATTAAAAGTGGCAGGGGTAAAGTATGCAAGATCAGCCACTATTGTGCCGGAAAGGCTCATTATCTTCTGTAACCAGTGTATTTAAATCAGGTGAGGCATCTAAATCACCTAGTAATAGTTGGATAAAATCTCTATCACAACTAAATAATTAAAATGTAAATAACAGCTTCTGATGAGATGAGTTGTGACAGTTCTGATCAGGTTGGTACCTACCTGTAGAGAAGACAGCCAACACACTGCAGGGATCATACATCCCATCTGGACAGGACATGCCTGAGGATCTGCTTGGAATAAAAGAGCACGTCAAAGCATGTCAAAGATGTCTGGGCCACCTTATTTATCTTACTGCCACAGCACAACACGCTGTCTACCCACATAACATCACAAGCATCACACTGAATAAGTTCTATGGTTGACTTCAGAAAAATCAGGGCTAAAACTGAAAAGCATGACAACAGAGCTGAAAACTTTAACTGCTAAAGAGAAGATAATGGTGTTTATTCAATAGCATTATTTTCGATAAACCTGACCTGTCTCTTTGGATTCCCTTCACATTATACAGGCAGTTCTATTTAGCTTATTTTACTGCCACAAGTATTGTTATATACTTATTTTGATCAATTCGTGGATTGTTTTGTTGTAGACTTGTGATAAACAGAAAACAGCAGAAAAGGAAAAAACTAAGGAAAGATAAGGCTCCAACAGGACAAACAACCATGCACAGACCCATTTACACCTAAGGGCAATTGAGAGGGACCAATTAACTTAACAGTCATGTTTCTGAACTGTGGGAGGAAGCCAGAGTACTCGAACAGAACCCACACATGCACAGGGAGAACATGCAATTTATATCTACCATAACGGGAATAAATGGGAACTAATCTGTCCATTTTCTATACCCGCCTGCCCTTGCAGGGTTGTGGTGAAGCTGATGCCTATCTCCAGCTGTCACTGAGGCAAGTGGCGGGGTAAACCTGGACGGGTCGCCAGTCCATCATAGGGTATCACATACAACATAAGCAACTAAACGCACAAACGAGCTCACCTAAGGGCAACTTCAGAGTGACCAAATACCCTAACAGGTGTGTTTTTGAACTGTGAATAGAAGGCCTGAGTACCTGCATGGGGAGAACTTGCAAGCTCCATGTAGAAAGACCCCAGGCTGGAATTTGAAAACAGGGCATTCTTGCTGCAAGGCAACTGAGCTAACAGCTGTGACACTGTACAGCCCCACAACTGCACCACTATTCAGACGTTACAAAGATTTTAGAGTTTATGTTCTTGGGCAAACTGTTTCAACATATTTTAATACAAATTTTCGCACTTCCTATCTTATAATATAAAAAAATATAACTTTGGCCATGACATCACAATCACATTTTATTTTTGTCATGTTTAAAGAACAACTGACCATCTGGGATCAGAATATCAATCATTCCAGAGTAGGCTTGAATCAGAAAGTTATCAGTGTCACTTTAGCATCCAGCATGCTGAGAAGCATCTGCAAACAGCACTGTGAGATTAAGTAGTGTTGTATTAGGATCATTGCTGCAATATTTGCACGGATTTTGTAGCAGAGGTGCACATGTGCAGTCGACCTGACCAATGAGAGCTGCAGCACTTAAGTAACCGAATTTTACATGTCCAAAAGGTCTGTGACAGCCTGGTCTGAGCTTTATTTTTTTATGGCATTGTGTCATCCTATGCTATTATAGTGAAATACTATATACTCAATAGTGTAACAGAGGTATTCAATGTTACAATTAAACCTGGACTTGGACTCAGTGAAAACACAAAAAAATGCAAATGTGAGTATTTTTTTAAAGTACAGCTCATACCTGTTTGTTTTTAAGTGCGCCTCTCAAGAAACTCAATTTTCAAGGGCTTGAAAGCTGTGCTCCTTGGTCTTCCCAAAAGTCATAGAAATGTTAGGATGCCTAGAATATTGACATAAGATGAAAGAGAAGAGTTGAAAGAAGATTCAATACCTAAATAGTGGAAAGGATTAGGCAGCAGTTTTTGTAGTTCAAACTGTACATAATAATTATGCACATAGTATTCTCACTTGTGTGGTGCATGAATAGAAACAAGCAGATGTACTTGTAAGGAATGCACTTTTACCACTGAGGTGGTAGACGGTGTGATTCAGTTGTTTTTTTTCTGTAAACACATGATAATTAACTTCACCTCTCTTTATAACGGTGGCAGTAAACTGTATCATTCATGTCTGTGATTACCCGTGACACTTTTTCTATATTCATTTACATGAGACTGAGATGAACCTGTAATTAACCACAATTATTTGAAATTGATTAATATTACTAATAGAAATACATTGTAGAATTGTTGCATGTGTTCATATAATTCAAACTATGCTCCAAGTCCAATAGAATTTACAACATGTCTTTGAAAATATTGGACATTTCTAAGTCATTTCTAAAATTACAATGATTCGCTGTTTATATTAGCATGTCAATAATGATGTTGGCATGCAAAACCCTAGATCAGAAAATAATGTGTCATTAGACAGAACGCAATGCATACAAAATGCAATTCAGCCACATTCATCTCAAGGTAATTAGGCTCTATGTGATTTGACTCAGGTATAATTGTGGCCTTTAAATTAACTATCCGTAACCAACTATTTCAAGGGAAGCTAAGGGTAGCAAAGACAATAGTATTTAAGGAAAGTGGAACCCATGCAGAAGTACATATGTAGTCCACCCAGCAAATACATATTCATATTTAATCACAAAGCCAGTGCAACTGAAGGAAGAAAAATGTGTTTTATTTGAGTTAAAAATGCAAAACCAATTATGCTACTAACGTATATACATACAGTTTACACCGCGCTGAGCTGCATATGATTAAGGCTTCTCTCACTTTTTTCTGTCTGCAATGCCAGCTCTCTAAACCCTGTTTTGTAAGGAATTTAATGCCATTCAGGAGTAAAGATTTAGGACAGAAACAATAAAAATAACTGCTGTTTGAAGAGTCACAGCCAAAACCATATATGTATTAACCAATTAACCAACCAGTTTCACTTTTCAAATTATAATGAGTATGAGAGCAAATGCATTCAGATTTGCAATATTAAAAAATGGGTGTCATGAGATCATCTGTTTTAATCAAGTGGCAAAAAAAATTCAAAACTTCATCCAGTTTCACCATTTTTGTCTAAGAATGCATGTGATCCTGTACTCCAAACATAATAACCCGAAGGAAAGCTGCAAAGCCAATATTTATGAGTGTTCTGATGGGCAATATACATGTGTGTGGTGTAGTTGCACACACAGCACATTTGCAGTAGTAATAAATGGTCTGTGAATAGGTTTTATTTTGTTGAGGTGATGTAAGAGAGGAGTCTGTTTGAAGTCAAGGAATGAGTAATAGAGCCATATGAACCAGTGCAGGACACACATATATTATTCTAAATTATTAGTCTTTGAATCACTAGAAACTGTACAATGGCTCAGCGACTCTGCAACCCAGGTTTGGTGGCGCTTTAGTCCCTTCATCTGAAACCTTTAAATAAATACATTTAGTTACAAGACAAAAAACATGGGAAATACTTTGGAAATGTTACATGACTTTGTTTTTTCCTTCTAGTTTATTGTTTTCCTTTATGTTGGTCAAAGCTGAACAATTTCTAGAAATAATAGTGGAATGTTTTTATCACCCACTTGTGTTGCAGCTTTAGATGATACATAATTTATGAACTTTCAAAAAAAAGCACTGACCCTCTAAAAGATACAACATTCTACAAATGAATTTGTCTTTTTTTACTTTTTAGGATACAAAAAGAATGTAAGGATGAAAATAAAAATTTAAGTTTTAGTCCATAAAAACCAAACCAGTGATAAAACAGCAGAGTACTTCAGTGAATTTAGAACCCTATTCATCTAAACTTTGTATCTGTAGCAGTATCCATAACAGTAGTGGTAGCTTTCTGTAGGACCCTTGACATTTTGTATTTGTCTTTGGATCTACTTGCAATTTTTGCTCAAGATAATGAGAATAATTTTGCATTCAGTTAAACGCTACAGATTATTTCTGCTACTATTTCTGCTATCCTTTTTAACATGTGATGATAACCACACCAGATGCTCTTGTAGGCAAGAGCAGCTAAATGAGCTTCCAAAAGTCCAACTAAATCCAAATATCAAAAAGTTTGAAGAGGAGACAGAAGGAAGAAGGGTAAGAGAAGGTTTAATCAGGAATAAATTGGATGAAACCAACGAAGGGCAGCAGAAACATTACTGGACTTCAGTGCCTTTCTGTCCAGCTCTCCGTCTATATGGCCAAAGGTGACTGGAGACAGACGGTGAGATGCATACAAATTTTTTTCTTACAGAGGAGCTGTAGTAAGAACATTACAGCTTATTTCTGTTCCCATCCTTATGCTAGTAACTCGTGTTGTTCACGGTTACTTTTTCTGAGTATTTTTTTTACAAACTGATTATGTACCCTGAACCAACCTCTGCCTTTTGACATTTTGTTTGCAAAGATTCTTTGCTTACCTGCCGATATCAGCTGACCACCTGGATTTTATGATTTGGATGAAACAAACTCTTAGTTTAGCAGTTAGAGTGACTTTCTCAAAATAATAGGATGGTTTCTTAAATAACACAGGTATTTGTGACCTTCCAGACTGTTGGGTGTTCAGTTTAAATGAAAGCCACCTGTAGCTGCATTAAACTCTGAGAAATAAAAGGGACCATTAAAATTTTTCAGAAGTCAGAAAATTTAATAATTGTCAAAATCCTCAGTGTAAATGTCAGTTTAATTGATTATTTGGTTAAAATACCTTCAAGGTGTAAAACAGTTGGATTGTTTTAGTTAAAACAAAATGTTGTGTGTTAAGTTTTAGATCTGTAAACCTCTCCAGCATCAGAGTATGAGAACTGTTGGTAACTCATTTTCTGTATAATATAAATCTCACGTTAACTAAAAATCCACTCCTGATTGACTACCCCCAATCACGAGTGCTTTTTCACATGAGAATCTTTTTTTTTAGTATAGAAGTTTGTTTTGTGTGTTTTAAATAGAAGTGCGGGTACAGTTTTTAGGATTGTACACCCTTTTTAGAAGAATTCTGTGCTTCAGTCTATAACTTCTTGAGTTTGCCCTTTATGCATTAACAACCTGGGTCCAAGTCCAAGGTGAAGAACCACACTACATCAAAACCCCGAGCAAAACCCACTATCCTCAAAGTGACCAAAGAGGCAATGCTTCAAGATGTGTCCGGATGATAATTCTTTAGTCTAATTACATCAGAACTGGGAAGTCGGGGTGATGTCATCTCCGAAACGATAGCGTTCCAGTTTCCCGCTTGTCTGAAAGTTGGAAAAAATATGGACGCTCGTGCATGGCCACTATTACAACAATGACAATGACAGTAACACTGTTCTATGTGGTATTTCATCCATATAAACAGCATTGAAAAATCTCATTTATAAACACTGAAAAGTAGTATGACAGACTAAATGTTTGATTATTTTATAAAGAACTGCCAAAAACAGTCAAAGTAAGAACATTTTACTACTGTTGACGCAAGTAGCAGCCATCTTGAATGCAGAAGTCAGGTAGTCTTGTGTTTCCCCAACTTTCCGACTTATAATTCCAACTTTCGGGGGCATTCCAGCTGAAATTTCCTACTCGAAGGTCAGAAAAAAAACTGTAAAATCAGTCATTAGTAAACTCTTGCATCTTCCAAGTTGATTCTTTTAATAAATCCTAACCTTCATAAACTATAAATTAATCTCCTCTCTTCTTTTGACAGGTTGTGACAATGATTTGACTTTTTGATAACCAGCACGACTAGCCTAGTTATGGATCCTAAAGTAATTTAAAGTACCTAATATTTGCTATAGTTTAAAGATTTTACCAAATGTCATTAATAACCATTTCTTGATTAGGTTTACCAGAGATAGAAAGTAGATCTTAACTGTCTTAAACATTAGTTCTGTCATAGTTTTGACTGCCGACTTGACCCACATGCAGAGAACATTCAGGGGCAGAGAACGTTTTAATTATTTTATTTAAGCACAGGAACGATGGTCGGGAAACCATGTAAGTTGGCCTGGGCTGTGATGAGGAGGAATAAGGGTAAGTAATAATAAATTGGGACAAAATGCACTAGATGCAGGTAATGCTTTGAGATAGGTGACGGGTATCCCCCAGGGAGAGGGCGCGTCAGGACTGAGAGCTGATCCGGAGCACGGAGCCGGCGGGAGAACCTGGGATTAATCCTCAGTGGTAGGGTGGACAGGGTTCGCGGCTGAAGCGGTACACTGATCCCTTCGATCTGCCAGCCAGGTAAAATGTCCGGTGAAGTTCACAGTCCATGGGAATTCCAAAGATTCTTCTTAACCAAGATAGTGATGCATAGAGCAATACCTGCGTGGGAGAAGTAAAAGTTACTAGAGAGCTTAGCATGGAAAACACTTGAAGTACAAGATTCGAGGAGAGCCGGTTGTAATACCACTGGGGCAAAACAGTCAGCCGCTGATATGCTGGCAGTCCTCCCTTTTATTGCACCGTAGCTGATGACCAGATAGGCTGCACCTGTCAACCTCCAGATCTTCAGGGCTCCTGCAACACCTAGTGAGGAAACTGGTTACTGGCATGATCAGCAGTTCAGATCCTGACAAGTTCAAGTTAAGTTTTAGCAAAAAATGCATTTAAACTTATGTTATGAGGCTGGACAAGAATAGCTTTTTCTCTGATACATTTTTAATATTTGCCTTTCACTCCTGGTAATTAGTTTTCTCTTACCTTCCCTTTTGACCTTCAGTGACAGCCTTGAACAATTTCACTTAAGGAAAGACACTCAGGGGAAGGACCAATTACTTTTCTGCTGCCACCTCTTTGATGATGGTTCGGGTGTGTTTCCCTGAGCTTTACCTTCCGTACGCAATAACAACCATTGTTTTAACTTCCTTTCTTTCAGTCATTAACATAGTTTTGCACCACCATCTTCTAAAGCAGTCATGTCCCTAGTGAATAACACTTGTTTGCACCCTGAGGCATTACTTCTTTGTTTCGCTGCTGTGGCATCTTTGACAGTGTTTATCTATAGCTCCACTTATTATCTGTTTCCTGTATTCATCCCAATGCTTCATGGTCTTCACAACATTCTTGTTTATTACATCCATACCTTTAAGCAAACTGAATCCCCTGAGCAATATGGATTATAATGGGCATCACTCATAGCTTATTCCAAAAATCTTTCTCTTCATGAAACTTGCTTTTGCAAAAAATATGTTATGTTTTTAGGATAAAATCTTTAAATAATTTCCCTGATAAATAATAGGCTACACTATTCAGGCTGTAGTTGGCTTTGACATACACAAAACGTACTCTTTTTTGGTATTTTCACACTTCTGCCTTTATAAAAAAAAATTAAAAAAAAAGTGTTGCCTTAATAGAACACATTTTGAAAAACTAAGGTAGTAATAATGAAATCTAAAGTAAAAGAAATGGTCAGAATTTAAAAAAATAAACAAATTAGACTAGCAGCCAAAGAAGCACCTGCACTCACTGGCCACTTTATTAGGTACACCTTGTTAGTATCTGGTTGGTGCCTGTTTTGCACTCAGAACTGCCTCAGTTCTTTGTAGCATAGATTTTACAAGATGTCTAAAACATTCCTTAGAGATATTGGTCAATTTTGAAATGATAACGTTATCAAGTTACTGCAGATTTGTCAGCTACACATTCATGACATAAATCTCCTGTTCCACATAATCCCAAATGTGCTGAGATTTGGAGACTGTGGAGGCCTTTGGAGAAAATTTGAATTCAAAATAGCAGTCAGAATTGTAACATTAAGACAATCTAGAGATAGTATTAATTTAATAAAACAACATTACTTGCAAGAACGATCACCTGTATTGTTCTTTACCACAGTTGTTAGCATTAGTCTGTTTTTAACAGTGCAAAAAAATCATCCTGAATTTAATTTTTTTATTTGTTACATTTGTTTCATATGCAGTTTGGTGAGAAACAGCAGCTACTCACCCCTCCTTTAGATGTAAATCTCATCATGAGCTCAATAGTTTTTGTGGCCTGGATCAATAAAGCAGCGTGACCTAAAGTGGATTTAAAAGTTTTTCTAACCATTCTGGCAGCTTTGCCTCTCATCAATAAATCTGACGCTTATGGTCGGTGTAACAGTAAATTCTTCTCTATGCAAAGGACCACCACTTTGAAAGCAAAGTTCACTCCATGATTACTGAAGATGCAATATATGCGACAAACACAAAGGTGACTCTTTTGACGTAGGATATAAAAAGGCTGGAGTATGTTCTGTGTGAGCTTAGACTCTGGTGCCAAATTACACTGCAAATAATAAATGGTTTTGGGGATTACTGATTTCCAATTGCTGGTGGCAGTGACAGCAGGTTTCAGTGAGTGACATGATTAAATTACGCCTAGGTTTCTGAATTGGTACTCATTCTAAACACTATATACTATACTATACTATACTATACTATACTATACTATACTATACTATACTATACTATACTATACTATATACTCCTTAGCCCCAAAGAAAGAAATTCAGTATAATAATTTATCAGATCTAAGAAAATTGTTGATTTCCACTCAGAAGTTCTATTAATAAATCAAAATGACAAATTTATTTTGTGGGTTGTGACATTTCAAATCAAGACAGGAAATTCTTTCACTAATATGGCATAACAATAGGCTTCTTTTTTCGAGTTTCTTCGAAGAGTCCTCGGACTCCTGGAGTTTTTGACATTTTTGACAGCAGCTGCTGCATTCAAGCACACATTCAAAGACAAAATGTGTGTTTTCACCTTTCTGTGTTTCTGCCTGTGGTTTAGTTTTTCACATCGCTGCTTGAGGTCGTTGCTGAAAACACCAAAGTCATTATTCAAACGTTGATTTGATGCAAAAAGCTGAATCAGTGGTGATTTTTTACGTATTGCTCTGGCAGCAGGTTTGTGCATCAGAATCTCATCATGGGATGAACAGCTCCAAATTAAAATGAAAAAAAACAATCCAACTACATCCACAGAAAACAGCCTCAAACAATACAGCTCTTGTAGGCATTACAGTAAAACTTTACAAACCTCTTTTTCAAGCATCTTAATGGGTTGGAAAGTTTAATATCTCTTAGCATTTTATGGCTACTTCCTGCGAGAAAAACTCAACAAATAGAAATTATTAGGCAAACAATCCACTAAGACTCCAGCAGGTTTCAGTAGGTTGTCTTACCTATGACAAAATCAAATTGTTATGGAAAGATGTAACTAAAGCTTTGCAAGTTGCAAATATTAATTTTCCTTGCTGAATACTTTCAGAACCCTTATTATCTTTGATGGAGATATGAATATCCTTAGCTAATTGTTTTATTGAAAAAAATTTCATAATTAGCCTCAATATAGCTTTGCTTTCAGCGATACAGCAGATATGTGTTATGATTTGGGGTTGTTTGGTTTTTGATTTCTGGTTTTTTCTTTATGTTTTTCACAGTTAAGGTTTTGAATCATGTTTCTGTTTGTTTTTCTGGTTTTTTCTTATATTTCTCACAGTTTTTGAATCATGCTTTGTTTATTATTTTTCTGGTTATGTTTTAGTCTTGTTCATGTTTTGTCAAGTTTGGTTTTTGGTTCTGGTCATGCTTTAGTTTTTGTTTGTATTCAAGAGTTTCTGTTCTTGCTCCAGCCACGTTCTGTTCTGTTAATCATCTTTATCCAGTTCACCTGCACCTTGTCAATCTGTCTTGCTCCACCTGGTTTTCACTCCATATATACACACCTGTCCTGTTAGTCTTGGCGGAATCATTGTATCTCTACTCATGTCTTGTTTTGTGGACCATGCCATGCCTGTCAAGCCAGCCTGCTTCTGTTTTATTCCTGCCTCTTCTAAGAGTGAGTTTTTGTTAATTAAAGCCTAAAGTCAACTACCATCATGCTGCCTGCTTGTCTGCGTTCTGGGTTCCTCCGTAGCACAGACCGTAACAGAATGATTCCGCCAACAATGGAACTCGCGGACAGTAGGCAGGAGAGCGCCAGGGACCGATGGGTACAGCAGCAGATGGAGAAGGCGATGAAACATCTTCCGACCGATTTGGAGGTTGTGCCCTCTCCACTTCTGCTGGAGGAGATGGAGCTCGCACCTGCTGGTCCTGGGTCTGGCCGCGGTGCGGTGGACCTCTTTACTTTCCTGTCTTGGGAGGCGGAGAAGACGCTGCGCCATTCTGCAGGGCTGTCAGTACTGCAGTCGGCTTTTGATGGATCCAGGTTGGTGATTCCATGTCCGGGGACAGGTCCCCTTCGTCGCCGTTCTCTGCCTGCTCCCTTGGCTTCACACTCTGGTCCGGCACTGAAGCCCTCACCCTCCTCTCGCCGCAAGAAACGTCGGCGCGGAGCACCTTCCTGTTCGGCTGGCGAGGAGGTGGTTTCCCTGCCAGGTGACGTAAGGGCTGCAGCAAGTAAGCCCGCATCTTCGCCTGCCACAGCACCGTCTCCCAGGCTCACTGCTGCTCCGT
This sequence comes from Crenichthys baileyi, assembly GCA_036173005.1. NCBI lineage: Eukaryota > Metazoa > Chordata > Actinopteri > Cyprinodontiformes > Goodeidae > Crenichthys > Crenichthys baileyi. The sequence continues at coordinate 150,304 of JAHHUM010002741.1, read as the reverse complement.
CCATGCCGTCTTCGCTCACTCCATCTCGGCGTTCTGAGGCAACACCAGAGGAGCTGGAGGAGCGATTAAGTTTTTTTGCTCGACAGATTAAGACCTTCAGAAAGACCAGTCTCATGTATTCCTCTCCGGAGCTGATGGAGAGAATCAGGCAGATGGAGGAGGATTATGGGACGGCTGTAAGGCAATTTTACTGCCGCCCACCTCCTTCCACGCCAGGACTCCAGGGAGCTGGTGCTGCTGCAGAGCAGTCCACGCCAGGACTCCAGGGAGCTGCTGCTGCTGCAGAGCAGTCCACGCCAGGATTCCAGGGAGCTGCTGCAGAGCAGTCCACGCCAGGTCTACAGCTTGCTGTAGAGCTTTCGGAGGGCCCCGAGGGCGAGCTGCCTCCACTTCCAGGTCCTGAGCACCTTCTCAGTTTTCTCTGGGGGGTGCTCATGGAATCAAAGCCTGACACACACCATGACACACCACAGCCTGTCTCTGCCAGGTCTGACACTCCACAGCCTGACACACCACAGCCTGTCTCTGCCAGGTCTGACACTCCACAGCCTGACACACCACAGCCTGTCTCTGCCAGGTCTGACACTCCACAGCCTGACACACCACAGCCTGTCTCTGCCAGGTCTGACACACCACAGCCTGTCTCTGCCAGGTCTGACACTCCACAGCCTGTCTCTGCCAGGTCTGACACTCCACAGCCTGTCTCTGCCAGGTCTGACACTCCACAGCCTGTCTCTGCCAGGTCTGACACTCCACAGCCTGTCTCTGCCAGGTCTGACACTCCACAGCCTGTCTCTGCCAGGTCTGACACTCCACAGCCTGTCTCTGCCAGGCCTGACACACCACAGCCTGTCTCTGCCAGGCCTGTCTCTCTCCACAGCCTGTCTCTGCCAGGCCTGTCTCTCTCCACAGCCTGTCTCTGCCAGGCCTGTCTCTCTCCACAGCCTGTCTTTCTCCACAGCCTGTCTTTGCCAGGCCTGACACACCACAGCCTGTCTCTGCCAGGCCTGTCTCTCTCCACAGCCTGTCTCTGCCAGGCCTGTCTCTCTCCACAGCCTGTCTCTCTCCACAGCCTGTCTCTCCCAGGCCTGACACACCACAGCCTGTCTTTCTCCACAGCCTGTCTCTGCCAGGCCTGACACACCACAGCCTGTCTTTCTCCACAGCCTGTCTCTGCCAGGTCTGACACTCCACAGCCTGTTCCTGCCAGGCCTGACTCACCACAGCCTGACCTGAAGTCTGCCTCAACCTCCTCCACACGCCGCAGAGGACATCGTAAGAGGGACGCCTTTGTTCACGCCACGGGGGTCTCTGCAACGCCTCAGCCCCTGCGCACGTCACTGAGGGTCTCTGTGACGCCTCAGCTCCTGCTCACGTCACTGAGGGTCCCGCCGACGCTTCAGCTCCTAGCCTCCAGGGGTTCAGTGGGAAACTGGTCCTCGTTCTGGCCTCTGAACCCTGCGACGAGGGGTTTGAGGAGGAAGAACCGCCGGATCCTGTCTCTGGGGACTTCAAAGGACGGTTTGTCCTCGTTCTGGCCTCGGAGCCACTAGACGAGGGTTTTGAGGAGGAAGAACCGCCGGATCCTGTCTCTGGGGACTTCAAAGGACAGTTTGTCCTCGTTCTGGCCTCGGAGCCCCTAGACGAGGGTTTCGAGGAGGAAGCACCGCCGGATCCTGTCTCTGGGGACTTCAAGGAACAGTTTGTCCTCGTTCTGGCTTCTGAACCCAGAGATGAGGGTTCGCCAGGCGCCGCTTCGGCCTCTGAGGGTTCGCCAGGTGCCGCTTCGGCCTCTGAGGGTTCGCCAGGCGCCGCTTTGGCCTCTGAGGGTTCGCCAGGCTCCGCTTCTGCCTCTGAGGGTTCGCCAGGCGCCGCTTCTGCCTCTGAGGGTTCGCCAGGCATTCGCGGTTGCCCGTCTGAACTCTGTGCCTGCTCGGGACGACCTCCTGGTCGCCCGCCTGAACTCTGTGCCTGTTTCAACAAAGGCAGCAGTGTAGGCAAATGTGGCCCAAATCAGATTTTTTTGGGGTCAAGTGACCCATTCAGACTTTTTAAAACAAGTGTGAATGTTCAGATCTGGCCCATATTTGATTTTTTCAAGTTAGATTCAAGCCACTTTCATATGTGGTCCTTAATTGGACTTGTATCTAATCTTTATGAATGCTGCGTCAGTGGGAACAACCAAGGCAGATTGAAAGTGACTTTGATGTCACTTTCCATTAACATTTGTCACAACTTTACGACGGTGGGATGTAATAGCATTTAGCAAGATGTACAACAGCTGCAATGGTACGCCACAGTAGAAGGACAATGAAATGTTAGACCTCTTTATTATATGGAATGACACATCTATTTAAGCCAAACTGGAATTTGGGTTGTCCCTGCAACCAAACAGACCTCTGTGATGAATGATGAGACAGCCAAAAAAAGCATGGCAGGCAACGTAAGGATATGACCAGGAATGAAAGGAACTAACGGGTCTATAACTGCTATGTAGGTGATCAGAGACATGGAAAGCAGGAGAGTCTTATAAACAGAATGCAGTACAGCTGAGTGGGAACGTGGGCTGGACATAAAAATATCTGGGGTCTATCTTTGCAATAACCCTAATGTAGAGAGACATTAATACTGTTTAGTTAAGCATTTGTTTATTAATCACAAGTTGTATGGGCATTGCACCATTCACTTTGTGCAACCCTGTAAACGGCTTCCACTTCTGATCCTACAGTCCTGTCCTTGATTAGAGAAAGTCAAGGAAAGTCCTAATTAGACTATTAATTATATGTATGGTCATCTTCCTGGTGACCTACAGGAGTCAAACAGACTCGTAATACCTTTTAGGACCTTTGATTATCTTATTCTTTTAGCAAAGCGCACTCTACAGATTAACTATTACTTAATAGTGTGTAGCTCAGAAGTACACATGTTGGTCTTGAAAAGTAGCAAGTAGACACTAATTAGTATTAGATCTGAAAATCTTTTGAATAGTAATCACACAAAAATTAAGAAAAATCTCAATTGTTAGGAGCTGATCTGTAAAGTCAAGGTTTAATCTTCAGATAAAATTCATTTTAATAATAAGCTATGAAACTGATTTGATTTTTGAAAACCTATAAGAACGACTGAGGTATTGACTTTAAAGTTATTTCAGGTAGCTGATATCCGCTACACCTTAGTGAATGAAAGCATAAAACAAGTTTATATGCGTAATAGTCATCAGCAGCTACGTTGGAAAACTGCACATTCCTTTATGAACACATAATAGCGTCCCTGTACACAAACCAGTTGCTCTTAGATCCTCCAAGGTCAAATAAGAAAAGTAGATGTGATTGTGCCATCTCCAAAACTGTGGAATCATTTGATTCATATAAGAGCTGTTCATAATCTCCAGACTTTAATGTGCTTATAAAGACCCACCTCTACTCTTTTGCTTATAAACTAACTATTAACTATTTGTGTTTTTTACATTTTTATTTCTTTTTAAACTACAGGTTGTTTTTTTTTCTTTTTTTATTACTTCTATCAATTACATTATTGTTGTTGCTGTGCAGCACTTTGGTGCAACTTGCTTGTTGTGCTATATAAATAAAGTTGAGAATGACATTGACACGTATGAGTCATTAGAACCGTAATGACAAAACCTCCACCAGAATTATGGGAATCTCTCTTTTATTTAACTGCAGTTATTAAATTGATGAGGAAAAAATAACTGATTACTCTGAGCATCATTCTGATGCATGCAATTGCTATACTCTAAATGGCTGTTTGGACTATAAATGGCAATAACTAATACCTACTGTAATAAAATTATATCTCAAAGTTTGTGTTTGTGCTCTGTATACCAAAATTATTTATGGCCTGTTAGATAGACTTTTACTGCCCTTGGTGACAACACCTGATTATAGATGATACATGAGGTGGTGAATCACATTTTGTTGTATCATTGTGATGACAGATAGGGAAGAGAGAAACTGGGTAATTTTGGTATTTGTTTATCACAAGCCTTGTCTTTATATTGTTGTTTTAATTTGCAACAGTATTATTGCGTAATGCATGTCCTCCTAAAATGATGGGATTATTATCGTTATTACAGCTATGTGCAAGGTCAGACACAGCATATTCATTGCTGCCATGAGTGGACACAAACACTGAAGTATGTCTTCATGCCTAACAACCTTGTAGACTATTACTTGAAAGCAGCTTTGCTGAACTGCTGCAGATAAGCTCTTGATCACAGCTTGTATGAAGCCTGGCAATTTAAATACAACTCCCGTATGCATGTCTTTTTTACACATGAATTGAGCAGACATTTTTTCCAAGACCACTTAAAGGTGAAGAGCAGTAAAGTGTTGTAACTGCACTGAAATATATTGCAACCAATGTTTACTACAGAGGGATTTAAACATCTGTAAAAGGAATCACGCAGTTGATGGCTAAAGGCCTCAGCTCTGGTCAGCAGAGCAAAAACCATCCAGCTATACTATATACTGGAGAGACATCATTGTGTAAGATGATTTCCAGTTTTAAGGTATACCCCAAACCACCTAAATTTATCATTATTTCAGTTTCTCTGGTCTTAAATAGCATAGATTGTCCCCCACCACCCCCATGTGTTGTGGAGCTGTCAGTCAACTGTGTATGTCAGTAGTGATTTAGATACCAGAGGAGTGCCACCTATCCATCTTTCTAAGCCAGTGTTTTGAAAGAAAGACTTTGCAACAAACTAATAATGTTAACATAATGTATGTATTAAAAAAGCTCACTGAACACTAGCTACATCTGCAGACAACTTGGCCATCAACAACTTGTTAGACCCCAAGAGTTGTGCATGAAAACAAAGAATAGGATGAGATCAACAAAAAAAAGCATTTTGCAAAATAAGAATTTTTATTTAATACAAAAACATTTAGCTGTTAATAATTCCATACTTTTGTTTTGCTATTCTGTTTTTATTTACATCACAAACATCATCATCTAGACTGTAATTGATTTGCTATAGTACTGTAATAGTGGGAAATCATGTTTTTTTTTTTTTTTTTTGCTTGTTGTCACATCTTTCAAAATTTCTCATACTCATATTGTTTTAAATTGAATAAAAGGGGGTTTTGGGACAATAAAAACTGAAACACCTGTCTTTTTTAGGTGGGAGGTTTTATGGTTTAATTTGGATAGCCTGGAACCCGGGTTTTTATTGTTTGCATATTGCACCAGAAAGGGAGCAGAGTGTAAAGGTTTCAATTAGCAGGGAAAGGGCCCACAGTTTTGCCTCAAAATACTAAAAATGAAACACACATTAGGGGTTTGAATCCCCGAGTTAAAAAAGAGGAAAAATTGTTGGTGCACGTCTTGCTGGCGCATTTTGTGACCAAGACAGCAAGTCTTTTGTTTGTATCAAAAAGCCGGTTTTCCGGGGTTAATGTCAGGTTACCACCAAGAAGGAAAAACCCCAACACCCCAACAGGATTAACTTGGAGCAAAAGGGGAAGCTGTCTGAAAGGGATGTTCGGGCGCTAACCCCCAAATTGTACCCAAACAAAAAAAAAAAACCCACACCCGAAAAAACCCCGGCAGAATTTAAAATGTGCACCTCAAATCTTTCCCTGTTTCCCACCAGAAACTGTCCGGGGGACCCTCCACAGGGTCTAGAGCCAAACCCTGGCCCACTCAGGCCCAAATGTCCCAAACCTTGGGTTTTCCCAATGGTGCAAGGAGCGCAAAATCTTGGGCTGGGGACAATGTGAAACATGTTTTTTTCTCTGATAAGGTCCCCCTTTTACTGTTTTCCCCCACATCCGGGGGGATTAAACCGGTGTGGAGAAGCCCCAAAAAAAGCGAAAACCACCCAGACTGATGCATGTCCAGAGTGAAGCCAGGGGGGGACCAGTGAGGGTTTTGGGGGTTTGTCATTTTCAGGGGGTTTTCCCCTTTGGGCCCAAACTTTTCCCTAGATGGGGCGGTCACTCCCAAGGACTCCCAAAAACCATTTTTGAGGACCAGGGTGCACCCAAGGGTTTAAAAAAATTTGGGTACCGAAGGCCGGGCCATGTATCAGGATGACAATGAAACCAAATACCACAGAAAGGGAATGGTAAAAGAGGGTTTGATGAACTTTGAAAGTAAAGTTGAACATCTCCCAGGCCTCCCACAGTCCCCCAGTTTAAAGGTATTTTTGACCCCATTTGGGGTTTTTTGGGGGGGAGCGAGTCGGGAAAAACTTTTCCCCCAAACCAGGATCACGTAGTGACCTGGCCCACTATCCTGAAAAGAAAAAGGGGGCCCCCAAAAAACCCCCCCTGCCCAATTTTTTTTTTTGGGAAAGGCTTGTATATTTTCTTTCCCAAGCGAATTAAAGGTTTGTTTGGGGCCGCAAAAGGAGGCCCCTACCCCAATACTAAAAAATTTTATTGTGGCTAAAACCAGGGTTTCAGTTTCATTGCCCAAACCCCCTTTTTTGTACTTTTTACTTTTGTGTAGGGTCTGAATTTTGTTTTTTTTTTTGCACCCCCAAACGCCCTTTTTGAGGAAAATAAAATACTTTTTCTAAAATTAAAAACCCCCCAAAAACCCTGTGGGCCATTTGCCGGGTACTTATAGATAAATTTTTAATCATTTGTTTTTGAAAGAGGGCTTCATTGGGGGACACTCAGTATGTGTGCAGCTTTTAGCTGTTAAAAACCACTTTTCATTTTAAGCATTAAAAACTATCAAACATGTTTGAAAACCTTGGGGTTTTTGAAACCGAACTGCAGTACTTATTTTTGTTTTTAATCATACCCCTCTCCCCCATTTAAATGCCCTCAAAAACAAGTCCCCAAATAACAAGCCCCGGGTTTTAAACAGCCGGTTTATTGGTGCAGTCTTTAAAATCCCACAGTTTTTTTTTAATGCACGTAAGCACTACATCACCAGCCCTCCCAAATTGGGTTTTGGGCCCCAAAAAAAAAAAGGGTTTGTCCTTTTACGCCACTGCCTGCCCCCAAACTGTAGCCATCAGGACTTTCCAGCAAATAAAAAATTGGGATTTCACAACTGAAGAAAAATTAAAAAAAACTTAAAAAAAAAAACCAAAAATTGGGCCTCTTTTTTTAAACTGTTCCCAGATGGATTTTACAGTTCGGGTATCTAGTTAACATTTTTATGATAATGCAGACAAGGGAAAAAACCAGACTTGAAAAACATTATAAAATTTTTTTTTACAAGAAAGTTGAGAAAAATGTCTTTTTGAAATAGGGTTGAGCCTATGATCTCAAGTGTGTTTATGTTCTTCTTCTACCTGGTGACTATAAAATCCCGTGGTCCAGGAGGAATTTTTTAGATGTTTATAGCTCTGAAAGACAATATTGCCATTGATTCATAGTTTGCTTTAAAATAATACCATAACAGTCAATTGCCATTATTTTTTTTTATTAATTAATAAAAAATCGAGTTGCATGCAAACTCCATGCAGAAAAATCCCCGGCCGGGAATCGAACCCAGGACCTTCTTGCTGCAAGGCAACAGTGCAAAATCAGATAAAATTTTTCGAAAATAGTGTTAAAACCAAAAACCCACATTTTAAAATTTGGTTATTAGGTAGAAGTATAGTAAACCCATTTTTTTGCATTTTGGGATCAAAAATTTTCTCAGATAACACGATATAATATGAAACAACAGCTTACTGTCTGGATTCATCATTAAAAAGACTGTAAAATTTACAATATATGCCTCTGTTTTTTTTTTAAGAAATTTTCCTGTGCCTTCTAGAGCTTAGACAATAAAGATGTTTAAGGGGACTGTTGTTTGGTCTTTTTTATTTTTATTGAAAAAAAAATCTAGAAAAATTTCGGGACAATGTTTTTTTCCTATGGGTTTTTATTTTTTGGAACTGGACACATTTTAAAGTAATTGTAACTCGTAGTTTTAAAAGGTTTGGATTTATAACACACCCGGGTTACTTCAAAGGGACTTTACATGTTTGGTTTTTAAAAGCTTTTTTAAAAAAAGAAAAAGCCCTTTCCCCTTTCTGGCCAACTAAAAAATTTAATTTTTCAATATCAATCCAAAAAAAAAAGTTTTTGCAAAATTATAAATTGAACATTTACAAAAAAAAACTATTTAAAAACCCTGTTGTTGGGAACCCTCAGTTAAAGCCCGGGGGCCCTTTAACTCTCCCAATTGTTTGCTTTGCTTTGAGGGGATCCTTCCCCTTTCAAAAGTCATCTGTTTGCTTCCATTTTCATAATAAAAGTAACAATATCTAAAACATTCTAGACCTTAAAGAGTTAAGCAAAAATCCCCCAATGAAAAATTTAAAAATTTTAGGGTTTTCCCCCCCCAAAAAAAAAAAGCTTTAGGTTTGTTTTAAAAAACATACAGTATGTCTTTTCTGGGGTCCTATCGGGGGCCAATTTTACCAAAAACACTTTTTTGTAATTTTTTTGACAAAAGGGCCCACTGTGAAAAAGATAATCTTAAACCCAAGAAAACCAAATACGATAAAAAGTTTTCCCGAGGGGGGGATTAAATTTAAAGGGGGTTTTCCTTTTTTAAAAAGATTTACATATTTAATTTTTTTTAGTATCTTTAATCCTGTAGCACTTTGACATTTTAAAATGTAAAGGGGCATTACAAAAAATTTATTTTTTTGGGTTATTTAGTGGTATTAGTTTTTAATGAATCTTCTAAATATTAATTTAAAAAAAACAAGAACAACCTTAGATTGACGTTAAAAAGATGATAGCTTTCATAGAGTTTAGAGCTTTATTGCTGTTTTATACCATCTTTTATACACTTTGTTAACAAATTGTGCTTTTTTTTGTACTCGTACTCGTACTCATCGTCTTCCGCTTATCCGGGACCGGGTCGCGGGGGCAGCAAACTGAGCAGAGACACCCAGACGTCCCTCTCCCCATACACCTCCTCTAGCTCCTCCGGGGGGAGCACTCGCTTTTTTTTTGTGTCTGTGAAAAATCTGCATGTCAATAGCTTCAAAGGGATCTATGGTTAAACCAGGCTCATGCCTGTCCTTTACGACCTTTAGGGAAAGGGTTTTCTTCCCTGCTTCTCAAACTTTCGAGATAAACCCATTATCTGACCCCAAAACAGTAACTTTCCCGCCCCTCTGAGAAAAAACTCAACCCAAAAAAAAAACCCGGTAAATGGAGCTTTTTTTTAAAATTTTAGAAGATTTGATCTAGTTAAGTATGCAAATATATTAAAATAAATACATATAAACAAACCCAAAAACCTTTAGTCTTTTACACACCCGTGAAATTCTTTGCCCGAATTTCTAGGGGTAGTTTTTTAAAAATAAAGGCATTCTCGTTTATTTGGGTGTTTAAGAGTTTTAAATGGTTTTTTGAGGTTTGGGTTATAAATTGGGGGGTAACTTCAAACAAGACCCCCCCTTTTGTATAAATTTAAACCGTTTGGGGACAAAACACTTGAAAAAAGTAAAAATCATTAAAAATGAATTTCAACACAAATTGTTTAAAAAAGGGAGCCCCAAAAATTTTGTAATCCTAGTTTTCTTTTCCCCGATGTTAGTGCTGTTTTAGGGAAAAAACAAAGGGAGAAATTTTCCCAAAACCCATTTTTTCCTGGGAAAAATAACAAAAAAAAATGGAAATTTAATTAATTTTGGTTTTTTGGTTTTATTTTGGGTTTTTTGTTACATTTTGATTTTATTTATGTTTTGAAAGCAGGGTTTTAAAAAATAGGGTGATGAATTGACATTTTCAGTCGAGTCTATTTTAACAAGCAGACATTTTACTTCCAGCTGGACAGTTTTTCTCTTGTGGTTTCCCCATAATAAACTTTAAAGCCAAAAAGTTTTTTTTCCCGACAAAGATAATGGGGCGAGAAAAACCCTCAGACAGTAAAAAGAGGGCATTTTTTAAAAGTCCTTTAAATAGGGGGTAAACTTTAAATAGCAAATGACAAATTTCAAAAACAAAGAAATGCCCTGTGATGGTTTCTCTCCAGGTTTTTATTTCCAAGGTTACTCTTCAGTCTTAGGTCTCTGTGGGTAATTCTGGTCTGCTTTTAAGGCCCAAAAGCCAAAAACTTCCCCGGGGTAGGGCTCTGGAACATTTTAAATTTTCCTGCCAAAAAAGTTTTTGAGCTCCGAGGAAAATTTGACCTTTAGGAAAGTGCATTTAAATTTATTTAAGCCAACTGAGCTCATTTAAAAAAATTTTCTTTAGCATTATTTTGGGGGCTCCACTGAAAGCTGCTGACCATTCTTAAACTGTTCTTCACTTGCCTTATGTCATGATGGCTCAGGAAAGTGAAAGAGAAGATGAAAGAGATGAAAAGTATCTTCAGAAAAGTGTATGGGCTCAAATAACAAAAAAAGATCTGCAAAAGAAAAAAAGAAATTTTTAAAAGAAAAATAAAAAAGATACCCTATTCTAAAAATCCCCAAGTATTTTTAAATTAATCCTCCCACCCAAAAAATTCAAATTAAATGCCCTTTTTTTCTTATTTTTCCCCAAAAAGAATTTAGGCAAAAAAGGGAAACTCCCCAAAAAAACCCCCCTCGGTTTAAAAAAAAGTCTTTGGGCTGTCAGGCACACCCAAAATCATTAAAAAAAACCACCCACATTAAATATTAATCATCTGGAAAGAGGAGTTTTTCTCTCCTAATAAAAATCATGTACTATTTCTTTATGCTGGGGAAATTTTGCTTAGCAAAAAAAAACTATGGGATATTTTTTGCAACAATACAATTTTAAGCCATGACCCATAAGCCATTAGGAAAACTACCTTGTTTATCTAAGCAGAAAATGCACAGTATCAACTTTGTGCAATTTAAAATTCACAAAAGTTCAAATGATCGAAAGTTCACTGCCTCAAATGATGAATCACACAGTAGCTCCATCTGCCTTCAGCTTTGCTTAGGTTTGGAGAGTAAAAAAGAGGATTTGGGACCCCAAACCCAACCCCACCCCCAGGGCAAAATGTGGAAAACTGGGAAGGGACAGGGCAAAATTTTTTCCAAAAATGGATATTACCTAATCATATGTATACTGTGCATTTGAAGATATGGTAAAGCGTTACTAGTAGTTTAATTAGCATAATCTGGATTGTTCCATTCAACGGCGAATTTAGGAATAAATTATAAGATTCCTACAATGTTTTTAAGTTATTTTACAAGTTATTTTACAAAAACTGCGTTTTTTTAATTGGATACCCACATTAATATACTTTGCACACAGAAATGAAATAGTTCCACAAAAACACCAGTTTCCCATAAGATTTGACCTTTTTTGGGGCAAAAAAAAAAATTTTGAAAACATTTTAAAAAATTTAAAGGTTTTTAAAACCCATATAGTATGAGAACTTCAGTATTGGGGTTTTAAACGGTTTACCTGAAAAAAGCATCACGCCAAAAATAAAAGAAATCAGTTTAGACTTAAGAAAATGAATTATTGATGCTCACAAAGAGGGAGATAAACAAGTTATCTAAATGAGTTATCATAGCATTTCTAGGCGTCAAGAACCGGAGTGAGAAGTATCATCAAGAAATTCAACAAGAGCAACACAGCAAAGAACAAGCCTGGCAGAGATAGGAAGACCCTGGATATAAAACTAGTGAGAGAGGTCCCTAAACACCCAATAACATCTGCCAAGACACTAATGAATGACTTAGCCGAGTCAGCAATAATAGTCTAGAAGACGATCGCTACAGCTCTGCAAAGCAACTGACAGATCAAGAAAAACTTGACTTCTGCAGGAAAGACACCTACAAGCCAGGTTAAAGTACTGTAGTCTATGTACAACTAGGAGAAAAAAGATGAATTCTTTAAGCATGTCATCTGTTCAGATGAGATAAAACTTGCCATAGAGATTTAGCTTACATTTACAGAAAGAAGGGAGATGTCTATAACCCAACAAGCATCATGTTTAGTCCCCGTCCTCATGGTAGTAGCTTCAGTGTGTCTGGAACTAGGAATCTTATCAAGGTGGAAGCAATCAACAAAAGATGTGTCAAGGTTTTGCAAGATAACCCTTAAGCAGAAAACAGAGAAACTTGGACTGGGCCGTCACTTTGTGTTTTAGTATGACAATGACCTAAAACAACTGTAGCTGCTGGTGCAGAAAAACGAAGTAAACATTACTGTCTGACCAGCACAAAACCCTGACTAGAATCTCACTGAATATCAGTGGAGTGAACTGAAGACGAAGGTCCATGCCAGAAGTTCTTTAAATCTGAAGGAGCTCAAAAGATGTGCCAAAGATGAATGGGCTAGGATTCCTCAGGAGACAAACAACTGCAGAGCCTTCTTGGTGAAGGCACCCAATTTGTGGCTCAGCCTACCTTTGCCATGTCCAGTCAAATTGTGGTGGAGGAAACGTGAATAAATCAGGTACGTTACAGAAAAACATTTGCATGGGCTTGCTCAAGTCCGGTGGGAGCTGCTTGGTACAATGTAAAGCAACATGCAAACACATGCAGGTTTCATGCAGTATGTGTCTGAAGAAACAACATCCCAAAGACTGTTTTGTAGCTAATCCTTCCTATAAACTCTTTAAATTGGCCTATTAAATTTGCATATATCAAAGACATCTAAACTGGAAAAAAAAAATGTTTTTTTAAAGCGACTGATTTCACAATCAACCTTGCTAACATTCTAACCACCAAGGAATCAAAAAACATTCTCCAGGAATATAGTTAAACGAGTTAACATTTGTGTGTTTGTTGTGTTTTGTTGTGTTTTTCCATCCGACATTCCTTTTATTTTCATTAAATTCATTAAATAAATTTTTTTTGTAATTGTTTCTATGGGGGGTATTTCCATATATTTTTCTAAAAGACAAATCCTGTCTTCCTGAGCATAGTCTATGGGATGCTATGGGATGTTACCTTGTTGACCTACCCAATGGCCATCTATTGAGACAAGCTAATAACTAATGGACTCATTAGAAATGTAGAAGACTGATCTCAACATAGTTCAGCTATACACCTGAAAGATGTTACTCCTTCAGGTATCTGTTTGTGAACAAATGAAGTAATGTAGAAAGCCATGTCCATCAAGGTGGTAACGCACATTAAGGCAACATCAACAAGCCAAAAACGTTATATAAGAGACATTAAGATAACTGTGTTGGTCTATGACCATCCCCAGAGTGATGGATTCCAAATATTTATGCAACTGAGGTAAACATGGACGCAAAATCCAACAATGTAGATTGATGTAGATGATGCATTTAAACTGTAACTGGGTTAAAAGTTATCCCAGGTTAAGAAGGACAGAGAAAAACTGATTTACTCACAGAGAACAAAAATTAAAGGTTATGTCTCAATTGAAGCACAGGTGAGAGAAAAAAGCGTCAAAAAGCGTCAAATAGCAAACAGTTCCAGTGAGCAATTCAAATTATTTTAAGACTTAGTTTTACCTCACTAAGTAACAGAGCTTTTGTTTTCTTCATTATGTCATCTGTATTTTCCACAGAGAGACAAACTACTGTACCTAAACTTTACACCGGGGGGGAGGATGTTTCAACAGCTCCACCGACCCTCATTGTGCACACATGAAGCAAAAACACCCTTACTGACACTGTCTTAATGCACTTTTGGAAATAAGCTTTGAAATGAAGGTTAAAGGTTGGACCTTCAGAGTTGAGTGTTGAGTGAAATTCTGAATAATAGTATATTAAAAGACGAAGAAATTACATCAAAATAAATATTCTAAACAGGTCTCTACTTTACATTAGCTTCCAAAAGTATTCATTACTCTTGAGCTTCTGTCCTGCTACAACCACAAACTAAATATGTATTTCATTGTGATTTTATATGAAAGACCAACAGAACATATTAAGAAATGCACCTTCTTCCATATATTTGCTGTCCCCCCTAGCATGTAGTAAACTGGAAACAGGACTTCTTCTGGCTTATCACAGTGAATTTCTCCTTGCCACTCCAGATCCAGATTTAAGGAGTGCATCACTAATAGTTGTACTTCTAATTGATCCTACCACCTGAGCTGTGGTTGACTGTAGTTACTCCAGAGTTTCCACTGGCATACTGTTGACCTCTTAGCTCGGCCTGTCAATTTAGGTAGACAGCCATGTGTTGGTAGGTTTGCAGTTGTGTCGTACTATCTCCATTCATGGATGAAAAATATAAGCTAAGGATATTGTTTTTTACCTGCTTTAAACTCAGAATCTCCAATCGTTGACCTGTCTGGTATGTTCTGGTATGTTTCTTGTTCACTAATGTTCACAGAACAGGTCGGTTGCACTGGATTTTATTTAGTAGTATCAGAGTAGAGGTGGTTGAATGCATGGCATTTCCATCCAGTTTTATTTACCACCTTCCAGTTGTGCACTACTTTTTTGTAGGTCTAGCAAATAAAATCCCAATAAAATAAAAAAAAATTTGATTTAATGTGACAAAATGTGGAAAGCACTCTGAAGTCCTCCAATGCTCAGTGTAAATATGGGCAATGGTGACGTGGATGTGCATCTGTGTAGACTCATTGCAAAATGAAGGTGGAGGCTTGTCAGAAAATAAGGAAACAGTCATAACTTGTTCCTGAACTCAGCTTTACTGTTGCTAATTCAACAAGAGAAAAGACACTGGAGGAAATTTAGCTATCACAAAGAAAAAATAGAATATTCATCCTCAGTTACTAGTTACCAGCATTAGACATATTGATCACAAGTTGCTGCCTGCAATGGCTTGCGTCTCATGAATTTCAGGCTGAGCTCTGAGTAATGCACTAGTGTGTATATTTAAAAGGAAATTGTTATGTTTAATACCCAGTATCACCATCATTTTTCTGAGGGATTTGTTTTTCAAACACTACACATTAAATTCTTTATTCTTTATTGTAGCTCGGATGGTACAACAGACCCTAATCTAGATCCTAAAATCTAGCTATAAAGGGATGTTTTGCTCAGGTACCTAACTGAATATGTGGCCGTGTGTTATGTGTATTGTGTAAACGTTTTTTTATTTTTATTAAAATGTAATCTCATGCTCATATCCACAGTATTGAACACCAAACATTTCAACACATTTCACTTGCAGGTTAGATACCCTTTTGGTCCTCTCTGTTATTAGTACTGTAGTCTATTCTTGTGCTCAGGTTTGTTTTATAGTCAATTATAGTCAGCCAAATACTGACTGGTCATTACAGCCATCTGTGTAAGAAGAAGCATTTTTAAAACTTCCTCAAGGGCCTTTAGCACTCAGAGCTACTGTTAGTCTTGTCTTTAACACATGGGACATTCAACAGCAGATGCTTTTTTGTTACTTATTTATTACTTTAACTTTTTCAATCATACATACATAACCTATAATATAAGGATAGCCTTCAAGACAAATGTCATCATAGATTCATAGCTTTTCTTACATAATGCCAGGATAACAAATGTATTAGCATGCTGAGCACATGTGTTGATAACTACATCAGACCTAGAACTAAACTAATATCAACTAAATCAGAGAAAACAGAGAGGTTCTGTCACAGAGTCTGCCTAGTATGTTTTTTTTCAGAGCCTGCCTTAAATGCATCCTCTGACCTGTGCCGACCTGTATTTTTCTCACCAGTCTCCTGCCCTGAACAGATTATTTTTCTTGTGTCTTTGCTTCAGCCTTCTCTGTCTCGGTTTTAACATTTGTTTTTTTTCACCTTCTATCTCTCTCAATTGTTGTTGGATTTTGGATTGAATTACTTTATGGGTGTTTGATACCTTTTCTCTCCGAC
The DNA here is from genome assembly GCA_036173005.1 of Crenichthys baileyi. NCBI lineage: Eukaryota > Metazoa > Chordata > Actinopteri > Cyprinodontiformes > Goodeidae > Crenichthys > Crenichthys baileyi. The sequence goes on along the minus strand of JAHHUM010002741.1, from coordinate 134,609 downwards.
GATCCATGAACAAGTTGCAATTAAACACTCCTAGAACCACAGGTGACTGAGCCTTTTTGGTGGTGGACAGACAGACAGACAGACAGACAGACAGACAGACCAGTCCGTCCATCCATTTATCCAATCACCACTGTCTCCTCTGTGACTGGTTGGACCCTGTCTGCAGCATTCTCTGTGGATCACTTCCTGCAACAACACAGCATCGATAAAGTAATCTATCAGAGTTAGTAGTAAATGGTTCTAGCCTCTCTGCTTTTCTATAGAAACTAATAGCAGCAGAGATTATGTTCAGCCTACTCTCTCCTCCATATCTTCACTGGCAAGGATTCAAATAAAAAAAGAAAATCCCTGCTGTGTCACTTCAGGGTACTTTACTAAAACAATACAGGTTAGGCAACCTGCTCTTTGACCCTTAGTAATGCTGAGAATTGAGCCTCTGTTCCTCTGAGTGTTAAATACCTACTTCTAACCATATTGTCTAAAGCTTTAATTACTTCATTATAATCTTGTTAACATGAGAAAAGCAATCATTTAGTTCAGTACAGGACTCAGCTGGCACACAGTAAAGAGGTTGCATCATGACTCAAATCTTTCTAGAGTTACCATTTTCTCATTACAAAATGTTAATGTTCTTTAATTTTAATGTTCTAAAACTCCTGCAAAAAGGCATCTCAAGGTGACAGTCCATTCATGCTGTGTTAAAAACATGTTAATAGGCTTGAGCCTGCATGATTGTATTTGCAGACAAACACCTGTGGGGTAATTCACACATGATATTGACACTTTCAGATGCAGTCAGAATGATAGGTAGGAGAACATGTGTAAAAATTGGATCTGGAGGAGTCACAGAGCTGAAAAACACAAAGTGGTGAATATACTGTACACACTAATGCTAACAAAGTAAAAAAATAGATGGAAACTATTTCCTGGACTGGCTTTTATACTGATATAGCTGAGGTGGAAGTCGGTCTCAGAGCTGCATCACTTATTGTCGAACTGTAACCGTCTGTAAGATGTCTCCATTAGCAAATAAAAAACACAGAATGGCAGATTTAATCTAAATAGATTAAGAAACACAAGAAATGACAAAAACTTTGATCGAAACTTTACCATTAGAAAACATTTGTTTTGCACCAAACATGACTTGTGTAGAAAAAGGCTAAAAGAACAGATGTGAGGACGATATCTTTTCATGTACAGAAATTTTTCATGCATGTTGTTTTTGTCACAAAACACATAAAATTAAAAATATTTTAATATTTTTTAATTATTGCGCTACCAGTCGACATACTTGAAATCATCAAAGAATAAGAGAGAACATTTTTCTAGATAATGTAAGCAAATATGCTGACGTTCTCTTTCAAAAATGTATCAAAGCATATAATTTGATTAGAAAGTGTGTCTATTTAACAAAAGTTGTTCCATAAATATAATGTTGAGTTTATTGCAGAATTGTTTGCAAATCTGCATACATCCTGTTTAGTCTTCATCATGACAGGCAAATTACTTCTGGAGAGATTATGTGGGATTACATAGCACAAATATTTATACATGCATGGTGCATTAATTTGAATTAGTTATGGTTTTCTTTGGTTTTGGTTAAAACGTTGCATAATTAAAAGAGTAAATGGATTGTATTCAAATCACATTAGGAAACATATAACCAGCATGTCTGTACATTTTAACAGCTGTTAAGCGTGTTGTGTGCTTTAATAGGAAATGGGACTGGTGCAGACTGACAGGAGTAGAGAACAATGAATGGAAAGATGTGCTTTTTCTGCATTTGTATGTTTTAAACCAACTAAACCTCCCAGTAGATGGAAAAGTCAGCCGGTGTATCTCCTGGCTGGTTTATAAGGTTATTTTGTATTTGGACTTCTGGTTTACATTTATAAAACTTCCTATTTTAGTTTTTATGTGACCTAATTCTGTTCTTCAATAGAATTATTGTAAATTGTATTTCCTTTTTAAGATTAGACCACAGCTAATTATTGTTCTAGACTTACTGATCATCAAAGGCTTTTTTTCATGACATCTTGATCAGGGTCCACCTAGCTGTACTCTTGAATCACAGTGACCTCTTGTGGATAAACATTTACGAGTACTATGACAAACTGTTAGACATTAACATGTTTTTCTTTAAAGAATGCCTTAAAAAAAAACAACTCATAGGTACGTGGCTTTGGTGGTTGTGTTGGTCAGTTGTAATTAGTGATACACAGCAATAATATTAAAGAAACGAAAGTGAATGCAGAACACTTCTTGTTAAGATAACATTTTATTGGTTGCTGATCTACAGTCTGAATTTCACTAAAACAAAAACAATTATGGCTCCTACAGTTTCCATGCTTCCTTTCATGACATTGTTACATGTGCAGCGGGAGAACAATGTGTTTCTGGAACTGCAGGTTTTAAGGTCTAATTGTGAGAATAGGTAGAGCAAAACAAAAGCAAAAGTTTTAGTGCATACTACGTACTGTTTTTTTGTTTTACCTCGTATCAGTTTCAACTCTCTTTTTGGGGATGTTAAAGGAGAAGGCTGTTATTAGGTAAAAAAGCAAATCTTTTATATGAAGGTGAAAAACAGCTTTCAGTAGACTTGGAGAGCAGCGTTTACACGTTCTTTGAAAGAATGGTCCTTGAAAGCAAAACATAAGAAAATAGAACCACTTAAGAGTACGATGCATAACTTTTGCCTGTTAATAAAGCCAAATGAGTCAATTGTATTGCATTTTTTAAAATGATGCTGGGATTCACTATTTGTCCCTTTTGAAATGTTTTCTAAAATAGTTTTCTTAAACAACAGATGCCTTAATGACAAGTTGAACCTTTATATTCCAGCAGGTAGTGCCATTTGCTGGTGATACATTTCAGTCCATTTCAGATTATTTAATTTATTTAGGGAAAAAGTATATCCAAAACAACTTGCCCTACGTGAAAAAGTACGTGCCTCCTAAATCTAATCACTAGTTCGAATTTTGGCCCATTCTTCCTGGCAGAAATGTTTTAATTCAGACATATTGCAGAGTTTTTCAGTATGATAATCATGTCACAGCATCAAAATTATGTCCAGAATGTTACTAGAGCACTCCAGAATGTTCTAATTTTTAGTCAACCCGAGGTGGACCTGCTGCTATGCTTTGAATCATTGCTGCATAACTCCTGTGCACTTAAGTTTGATGTCCCAAACTGATGGCTGGAAATTCCCCTTTTTGTGTCCATCTGCAAGTAAATTTGTAATTCTGGTAGGCTGGCCAGTCCTGGGAAGGTTTACCCTTGGTTCCATTATTTCACTTTTTACTCTCTATTTATGGATTATGGTTCTCCATGTGGCTTGATGGAGGCTCATAATCTTAGAAATTGCTTTGTAAACCTTTTTAGACTGCAAGGAGGGGAAATACGTTGTTTCTTATCTGTTTTTAAATTCCTTTACATCTTCACATGATGTGTTGCTTTTTATAATCTTTCAGTCTACTTCATGTAATCAGATAGGTTCTATTAAAGTGTTGTTTGACTCAGAACCAGGTCTGGCAGCAATCAGGTCTGTGTGCAGCAAGATAAACTAAACCAAGAAACATGGTAATTCACTGGTAATTCATGATTACACACATGGAGCAGTTATATTGCTGTTTTAATATAATAATTTAAATCATAATTTAAATCATAAATCATTCAAATTTGCTTGATGATCTAAAACATTTAAATTTTAAAAAACCAAGCAAAAAGAGAAGAAATCTTCATAGGGAAAAAAACTGTTCATAGCCCTTTATGCCATCTCAGCAAAAAATTCTTTATCAAGACAGTTCCATCTTTTTTGGTGGCTAGAATATCATGTTTAAAAGGTGAATGTTTGATACCCAGTCCTGCCACATTTCAAAGTGTTCTTAGCCAAAATTGCCACAAAAATAAATTTTAAGGGTGAGCAAAGCGGTCCCTTTAAATATCTTCTTAGTTCTGTGAATCACTACAGTTCCTAGAGCATAGATAGAAGAAGAACTGCTGGGACCCTAAAAATGTTTTTGGAATCCCGAAGCACATGCATTACAGGTGGAATACATAACAACAGTATAATAAAATGGTAAAATCTAAATGTTCTCATGTTCTAACTTTCAAGCTTTCAAACTACAGGGGTTGGACAATGAAACTGAAACACCTGTCATTTTAGTGTGGGAGGTTTCATGGCTAAATTGGACCAGCCTGGTAGCCAGTCTTCATTGATTGCACATTGCACCAGTAAGAGCAGATTGTGAAGGTTCAATTAGCAGGGTAAGAGCACAGTTTTGCTCAAAATATTGAAATGCACACAACATTATGGGTGACATACCAGAGTTCCAAAGAGGACAAATTGTTGGTGCACGTCTTGCTGGCGCATCTGTGACCAAGACAGCAAGTCTTTGTGATGTATCAAGAGCCACAGTATCCAGGGTAATGTCAGCATACCACCAAGAAGGACAAACCACATCCAACAGGATTAACTGTGGACGCAAGAGGAAGCTGTCTGAAAGGGATGTTCAGGTGCTAACCCGGATTGTATCCAAAAAACATAAAACCACGGCTGCCCAAATCACGGCAGAATTAAATGTGCACCTCAACGTCCAGAGAACTAAAGCTGATTTTTTTACAGTTGTAATTCTTATATTTAAAACACAGAAAATATTCTCATTAAACTAAAAAACAGAGGACAATACCAACTTATGCTTTAACTGTTTCATTTTGCAGATCATTGCTTACTTTTTCTAACCAATGCAAAGATGTAAACTGTGCAGTAAAATTACTTGTGTTCTTAAAACTAAATTAAAACGTAAACTAAAATAGATATAGATCCATTGTATATGTGTTTTTAAATTATATTTCATTAACAATCTGTAGTAACGATAATAAGAAAAGTATTTTTGTTCATTGTGATTGCAGAGTAACAATTAGTTTTAGTTCTGTTTGCATGGTCTTCCCTGGTAGTTTCTCAATAAATTAGAAAAGTTGATTCATTTTAGTATCTCAGTTGAAAAGTGAAACTCATAAATAGCTTCATGGCACACAGAACATTTTATTTCAAGCATGTGTTTCTGTCGGTTTTGATGATTAGACTGTATAGCTAATGAAAACCCAAAATTCAGTATTTCAAATCATTTTAATATTACATAATAAAAATAAGATGTTTGACACAGAAATGTCATATTAGGTTAAAAACCAATTTGTTTAGAGTTGTTTTGTTTTTTTAACTGTTCTATTTAAACTATTAACCAAAACATCATTAGTCTCACTCCGAGTCCAACTTTTCTTTACTTTTCTTAATGCCACTGTAATGTACTTTTTCCTATGTGATTTCTTGTCTTATGTTTTCATTATGTACAGCACTTTGAATTGTCTTGTCACTGAAATGTGATATACAAATAAACTTGCCTTGCCTTGTTATGACCTACATATTCTTGAAAAAGACTGCTGAATCAACAGTCGTCCTGCAGTCACTAAAATAAGGAAAGTAAGCCAGAAAAGGTTATTGCGAAAGAGGTAGATGAATGCTGTATTGAACCAGATAAATGGAAAGTTGAGTGGAACAACAAAGAGAACTGCATCCTTTAAAGGGTTAAGAGTAAAAACAAAAGCCACTACGTACAGATGTATCCAGGACATGGGTTATAAATGTTGCATTAATTATTTTAAGCCACTCCTTGACCAGAGACATCAGAAGCTTCTTATGGGCTAAGAAAAAAAAAGGAAAAGACTCTTACTCAGTCGTCCAACGTTTTTTCAAACAAATCTAAAGAAGAACGTTTAACAAAGAGGACTGAATATTAACTTAACACCAACACATCTTGTGGCATGTTTTGCAATGTGAAATCACATAAACATGCAATAACAGCTTGTTAATCGTTATCCAGTTGCACTGAAAAGAGTGACGTGTCCCAGTAAACAAGTTTCATTTAGTTTGGCAACCTGTCGAGCAGCTCCACGAAGACCTTGTTGGGCACTGAGTCTGAGAGATTTATTGCAATGCTGGGCTTTACCCCATTTGACAGGCACTAAATTGTAATCCAGTTGATATAACTCAGATATTTGTTTGTTTGGTTTCACAAGCAAATATGGGATGAGATCAACCATCTAAATAAATCCAATTTAGTTACATGATCTCTTCACATGAGGTGACCTCATTTGTTGAATAAAATGTAACTCCATTTATAGAGTTCAGGGAAAGCGATGCACGGCTCTGCTGTCCTTCCATACCTCCAAATTCACAATGCAGAGGCCCAAGAAATGCAGCTGTCCCATGTACGTATGTCATGCATACAGAAAAGATACCTCATACTCTGTGGCTGCGGTTATTCTTGCTGGATAGTGAAGAAAATCACAAATCAGATAAAGGAATAAAAGTTGAAAAAATTTTTTGCAAACCAATATTTGTCCACTGGTGACCTAGTTCCAGGCAGCAGTCTTAAACAGAGATGAGTCATTTTATGCCCGTAAACTTTCTTTGTGACATGGGGGTGACCCAAGTTAATGATTTACACGCAATTCTTCCCATCAGTCCCTGTCAAGTCCTCTTGCACACCAGCTGCATACCATAACTTGGATGGCTCACATTGTGACCGCATGAGGTAATGAGAGCAACTTGGTTAAGTATACTACACGTGTGCAAAAAAATCCAGCCTAGTTGAAAGCACAGGTGGTGTTAAGTGCTGTTTAAAGACGCAGCTCACCTACATGGCCCTACAAGTACTTCTGTTCTGTTTCTGAAAGGCTAATAAATTCCTATGACCTTTTTAAGTATTTATTTTCTGTGGTACATACTAATGCTTTCCACATTTAAAAGACCTGATCATCAAATAATATTAACAGTCATTAGGTAATGTTTTACAGGTAAACATGCTTACAATCTTAAAATGTTTTTTTTACCACCATATAATAAAAATGATGAACATCTTTGGAGTTTCATCTTCAACCATCATATAAAATTTCACTGAATGCTGCAGAAAAGTATCACGTAGCAGAAAAGTGTGCAGGACATCTTGCTGGAGATTTAAACGACAGAGAGATATAGGTCCCTCTGTGGCACCTATTCCTTCTTTCATGTCATAATCATTCCTTCGCCACATTTAGAAAAGATCCCTCACGGTTATCTAATGCACCTTGTGACACCCTGACAAGGTTATCCACAACCCATGCATCACACAAATGTGATGCCGAGCATTTCGAAGGAGGTTAACTGTATGTTTTTCAAATGCCCAGTCATTCCGGTGTGATTGATGTCCTGAGCGAATCTACAGATGGGATTGCAGTGAGAATCAACACTCAGCCTTGGACTGCTGATTCTTTTTAGAAGGGCAAATCTGGAGACCAGATGCTCCATGTATGATTGAATTTATCGTTAAGTTAGTTGAACTTTTACTTCTACTAGAGAGACATAGCCAAATAGCTTTGAGGGTTCAAAGCTGATCAAAACACTCCTAACAGGAAGTGAAGGAGTCTTTGTTTGTTTGAGTTGCTCCAAAGAAGGCAGGGCAGCCACCTGCTAAAACTGCAGCGTCTACATCTTCTGAGAGCTTACTATGAACTAAATGAGGGCCCTTGCTTCATTCCCGTAGGGATGGCTGAGTTGCACCTCCCGGTGACCCTTACATACTTCATGAGATGGACCATAAAAGTAATTGCTTTGCTAATAAATTCAGCTTGACAGTCACAGCCATTTCAAAGAGTATATGTTTTCACTGCAGTCCCGTTGCATGAGGCATGCCCAATCAAATATATACTCACCAGCAGCAACAATCTGCCCATAAAGTGCATCAGCCCGAAGTGTAAAAACCTGATTGTTCAGCATGGTGGAAGAAAACAACCAAAATTCAATAAAAAAGACACTTGGACACATAGTGGCCCTTTGCTGAGGTGTTGAAAGATGAGTTAGAGGTGAATTGTGGTGGAGGTGGTGTCATTGCAGATGCCTGCTCCCACTGATGCATTTGAAAAGTGACATCAACATCAACAGTGAAATTTGCTCATTGATGACCGGGGAGGGCGACCCTGTATATAAAGGAGAGACGCCTTCCTCACATGAAAGAGTGATCAACAAGTTTGACTCCTTCACCCAGATCGAAACGGGCCTGGTACTGATAAAGCAGCCTAACTTTTTACTTTATGAGGACAGAAAAGCTGGTAAGAGACTGTTTGACTGTGGATAAATACTTTGAATATAACTTTGCACGACATGATCTAAAAACATATTGCACTGAAAGTGGAGTGAAAATCCTTTTTCTTACTCATAAAAGTAATTTTGTTTGTTTCAGTTACGTGAAATGTCTGCAATAAGGTTATTGGAAACGCTTCTTGTGATCCTCCTATTTACAAATATCTTTACGGAGGCAAACCCACAAAGGTAATTCGTGTTTTGTGTCAGAATTTTTATTTTTTTTTAATTAAAAACTTTGAACTGAAAATGAGCTATTTAAAAATACTAATCAGGAAATATTTATATATAATTAATAGAAATCATAAATTAACAAGAGTAGGTTTTTTTTTCTGCAGAAAGAGATCCATCAGTGAGGTACAGTTTATGCACAATGTCCAGGAACACAAGCAAGTTGGAGAAAGACAGGACTGGCTTCAGGAAAAGTTGAAGAAAATTATCATTGCCAGCCCCAAACCGCAACATGCCAAACCAGGAATTCTAAAAAGTCTTCCACCAGAAAATGTTTACAGGCCAAGCAGGTGAAAGAGCCAAGATTTTGCTGTCTGTTTGAATATTTTAACAACCAAAAGCTCTGTGCTTCAAATCTTTAATTATTTTTTCGTTTTATTTATTCAACAAATTTTATTTTTATGCTAATTTGTTTTTATATAATCAATGTATAAACTTTTGAATTATTTTTAAATGATTTTTTTGATTTTCTTTTACCCACTGTGACCAGCAATATGATTACAACTATTAAAGCCTTTTGCCTGGCCATAGGGGAGGAATGTTTAATATTCTCTTATGCACTCACTCATGATGCACTTCAAAACTATTTTTTGTGTATCTTGTAATGTTAAAGGACCAATAGCTTGTTTTATATATTCTGTGTATTAGGTAGGAATCAGATTGTAACGGAACATTTTAAAAACATTACAAACCTATAATTAGAAATACATGTAGAAATAATGGTTTTCTACACAGCTACACCTGTTGCTCCTAGAGAAAGAAAGTGTTTGTATATAATTAACTCTTAACTTTCCCTATAGTTTTACTGTCATTGACTAAGGGCATCTGTATTACTTTATAATTTGATCAACACTTTATTTATTTACTGTGCAAAATTTGTATAATTTGAACGTTAGAGTATAACATATTTTGATGCAATTGCACTTACAAACAGGAAAAGGGGCCATATGATCTCGATAAAGAGAAGCCTATAGAATTTTGCTCTCTTGACTTTTTATTGCAACTCTGGTCAAGCAACTAATTATTGTGGTGTTACTGTTTAAGATATATTTTTTCGTGCATTATGGTGTGCAATATGGCTGCCAGGAGTTATTCAGTTATTCCTATTCTCGTCTCTGTGTTCCTCTAACCTATAAAATCGAAATTCCCAAAAGATGGTCGGAGCTACACAAAATCTGCAACCAGTTTAGTGTGGTTCAGATCACTAATAATACCCCGGTCAATCATATTATTTTTATAATATTCTTATAATTATTATTATTTACCAGTTAGATGCTGTACACCATAATACTGAATTCCTGTTAAATATTTTTAATAAACTGATTTTTGACTTATTATTTCTTCTGGTGCATTTATTTATTTATTGCTGGTTGTAAAAAGTGTCCAGGAAAACTTATTCATATTGGGTATATAAAACAATCAAAAATATAAAAATATAACAAACTTGAAACAGTAAAACACGTAAATATAAAAAGAAATAAACACTAGTCTGTGGACTATGACTTCATTGCAAAATATACTACAAATGTATAATTTATTCTTTAAATCAAAACCTGACCTTAAAACAGAATAAATCTGAAAAATAGCATATATTGCCTCATTTTGTCCAGCTAAAATGGAAATAAAAAAAAAATAAAAACAATATAATCAACATATCGCGAGATTTGTGAGTTCTTCATTTAATTTCCTTTTAAGGAAAAAATGGGAAAATCTCTGTCGTGCTTATAGAAAACAATAGTTTAGCTCATTTGAAATTAATTTTAATAAGCCGTGGAAGAGTATTTTTCTATATAGTGAGCATCTGAGACCATACCGCAGAAGAGTTAAGATTTGTTTCTTTTGCGTCACCACGTCAAAGCGTCAACGTTTTACGTCACCTGAATGAGTGTTTTGAAAGGGATGGTTCGCAATGAAGCTACAGGGATTATAGCGGAAACCGAAGCAAAAGAGGTGTGCGTTTGAATTATTTTGCCTTTTCTTTTGAGAATATCTAATCACGTATACGGGTATTGTTGGTGTAACGGTGCTTTTAATACTATTCTCGAATAATAACGGATTAAAACGGTTGTAATGTACGGCTAACAAAGCAAGCTAATGCTAGCAAGCTAAGTATGCTAAGTAGTTAGCCCAATCGTGGGCTGACTCAGCCAGCAGAAACGCTCTCTACATCTCGGGGTAATAGTGTGTATGTAGCTTTATCAAATATGGCCATTGACGTTTTTTTCTTTTACATTAAACATCTAGTGGTCTAAACATCTTTTTGTAATGTAGTTTAGGGTTTTCGACGGGCTGTCACTGACAGGTGGAGTGAATTGACTTGTTGATTTTTACCCTTTACGGCTGAACAGATAATGAACGGTGAAAGATCCAGACCAGACTCCCCTCTGTTTGGGTGATGGCAGCACGTCTGCAGTCATATGACAGTAATTCTAGTGACACGGAAAACTGGGAACGCTTAGAAACGAGACGACGTCGCGCAAACTGTGCAAGCATTCGAGGTGAGCCCAGTTTAAAAATCTTCGAGACCTTCTAAAAATAAATAAAAAACTAATGGTATAAGCTGCTTTTAGAGTTTCCTGAAATTTTGATAAGCCACGCATCTGTTAATTATTCTGTGAAAGGAAAAAACACATGTAATTATAGCTTATGTTTATTAGATAATAAGGAACATATGTATGTCTTCATTCTAGCCCATTAAAAACTGTTTTGATGCATTTCAAACTAACACAGTTTTTTTTTTATATATAATATCAATGATGTTTAAATACAAATGACCTTGCTCAGTATTTTAGAGATAGTATTTTTTTTTACTGAAGAAAAGCATTAATTCAGCTTTAGGGAAAAGGGCTTTTTACTATCTTAAGATAATGTGGTGTGTTTGGGAAGGCACAGAAAATTGCAAATCATACAGTACTTGTTCTCAATTCAGATTTCTAATTCAGTTACCATCTAGGGAACAGATTTAGTATTTGCCACTTATTAAAATAGTACAAAAATGTATAAATCCTTCAGGCATGAGGATATTAAATAACTGAAATTGATAAGGTACGTTTGTTTGTTTTCTGGCACGTTTCTTCAATTTATTTTCTCTTTACCCTGTACTTGCATATATTTTCATCTTGCTTTGGTCTCCCTAATTTGAACATTTCAGAATGTGGTTGGTCCAGTTGTTCGAATGGTTACCTATATTCTACCTATGGCCTCTTCTGAAATCCTGTTGGCATTAAATCATGCTGGTATTAAACGACTATTTTGCAACCCTTTAAAATAGCCATGTTTAAGCTCTGATAAATTTTATATTTTATATTTTAATTGGTTGTTTTTCACATCGGGATCAGAACCAAAATAAACAGAAATGCAGTGTGATAAAATGTCGATAGTAAATGATATACAATTTGATGGTATGTGATAGTCTTGATAATACATGAAAATACTTAACTACAAAAAACCAGAAACTGATCCTCAAAGGTTTAAGTACATAGATATGAGATGGATTATTCACTGGACTACATGGAACAAAATAGGATTGCATGAAGCCAAAGTAGCAAGGGGTGTATTGACCTAGAGCAACTGCATTGTTGAAACCTCAGTAGAGGTATCTTTTGGCCTTGGGGGGAAAAGAATAATGAAAATTACATATGATTTTCTCTTGCAAAGCAGCACTCAGGCCAGAGCTTCTCAAGTGGAGGCAGAACAGGGGAATATGAGCCTGCATGGTGCCAGTGGGGGTTGCGAACGCTCACGTGACCGACGTCGTTCCAGCGATCGCTCTAGGGACTCCTCACATGAGAGGGAAGGGCAACTAACCCCCTGCATTCGGAACGTTACCTCACCCACCCGCCAACACAACACTGGTGAGTAGGCATAGAGAGTGAGTAGAGGATCTTGCTGTTGAAACTGCTGACTGAAACGCACAGCTCAGTACTGGTTTATAGAGCTTGCTTTGTGTTGAATCGTAAAACAATTATTTTTTTGATAAAAGCCAAAGAATATTGCCGTTTATTATTATGTAATGTGTTTTCACCTAGATGCTTACAGTATAACTTATCATACAAAGGAAAATTTAATTGTGACACTGTTGTTCCTTTGTGTGTGTAGATCGAGAGCGAGATGGCCCGTCGTCAAGGCCCAGTAGCCCTAGGCCTCAGAGAGTCTCACCCAGTGGTTCCAGCAGCAGCGGAGTTGTGAGCAGTCGCAATAGTAGTTTGTCCAGTTCTGACGGCACCTTCAAAAGCTTGGGAGCCGGAGAAATGGTTTTCGTCTATGACAATCCTAAGGAGGTAGGGGCAAATGCCCCTGTAGGAAACAGAAGCATGAGAACATCAGAGAGAGTCACTCTGATTGTCGACAACACACGCTTTGTAATAGATCCTTCCATCTTTACAGCACAACCCAACACCATGTTGGGCAGGTACAGCACACTTAATTGCTCATAGTTGCCTTTTACTGAAATAGATTTGTTAATATGAAAGTAAGTGGTTATGTTTAAGCTTATGACTGGCCCTGTGTAGTTTTTTTATTTTTTATTTAAATAAACTATAAAATCTGATGTTCTACCTGCTTGAGTAAGAATGTAAACCTAAGTATCTTCGTTGCAGGATGTTTGGATCTGGAAGGGACCATAACTTTACAAGGCCCAATGAGAAGGGAGAGTATGAGGTGGCTGAGGGCATCAGCTCAACAGTTTTTCGAGCAATTTTGGTTAGTTGTCATTCAATGTTTTTCTCTGTTAAGTTAAAAGCTTGTAGATCAAAATTATATGAGCCGACCAAAATGCAGCTCATGTATGCAAATCCCCTTTACAATTAAGTTACATTTTCATTAGAAAGGGTTTCATAAAGGGGCTGTTTGATTAGAACAGCATTACAAACTGCCAGTAAAATCACTACAATTTCTAAGTGATTATAATAATTTTATTTTTCTAAAAGTGAGCAGGTGACAGTTCAAGGGGAAGCAGGATTGTATGTTTAAAATTTCATCAGACCTCAATGAGAATGAGACATAAGTTTATCAACATTTCACTGGAATAAGGCACGATAGTATCGTTAGAAATGCTGTTAAAGCTAAGCACCCAGTTATTTTCACTCCATCCCACCTTTCTTGTTCCTCATCCTGGGTGGAGAATAGAGGTGAAGCAGTTTGTGGAGATAAAGACGAAAAGGCTGGATAATTCTGCTCTGAGCTCCAGCTGTGACATCAAATTGGGTTCCATAAATTTGTCACATATTTCATTACTGATTAACTCTAAGAGTTTTAACTTCTGAATCTCTGATGTATAAAATACACAACCAAAGGCAGATACTGTTTCCAAGTTCATTTTTATGTTGCCTTGGTTAAAACTGTTTATTTACATGCATATGTATATTTTATGTGTTAATGGGTCCACGGTGTTTGAAATGACTGCCTTCTTTGTCATTTCTATCTAATTGACAGGATTACTACAAATCTGGGATAATCCGTTGTCCAGATGGAATCTCCATCCCTGAGCTGCGGGAGGCGTGTGACTATCTATGCATCTCCTTCGACTATAGCACCATCAAATGCAGAGACCTTAGTGAGTCCTCCCCATGTTGAGGATTTTAATAGTTGCGCATTAAGGAATGCAGCTTCAGAATAGCAGTCTCACTTAAAGTCTTTGTCACATCCTGATACAACATAGTAAACAGAAAAGAAATCTCTCATCTGTCAGATCGTGCTGTCACCTGTTAGTTCAGTTGGTTGGTTTTATTTAGAGCCAGAGAGATTCGGGAAGAAAAATGTTTTCAGAAAATGTATCATGACTTTTGATTTTTGGGGCAATGGCCTGAAGAATGGTACCTAAAGCTCTGCTGCCTTCAGTGTGGCTGAAAGCTCCTTTTGTTCAGCACTACTAAACACTGTAGATTAGTGCTTTTGATAACTGCTGCAGAAATGCCACTAACACAGAGGCAAGGCTGCTAATGGTGTTGTCACGCTTTGGGTAAGGTTAGGTCTATTATAGTTGGTTTAAAGACAATTCATCAGTATTTATTTGGCTCTTATGAAACAACTGGTGTTGTATCATAGATTCTGTACTTTTGTTTTAATATTTTGGGTCATTTGTTAAAAAAAAAAAAACATGCACATCTGAAAGAAATGACAGAAAGAAAATTTAAAGTGTGCATTTACTTCCAGACAGTAGATCACATTGAATTTCAAACTCATCCTTCTTTTCCAGGTGCCCTGATGCATGAGCTGTCCAATGATGGTGCTCGACGTCAGTTTGAGTTTTACCTCGAAGAAATGGTACTGCCTTTAATGGTGGCCAGTGCTCAGAGTGGAGAGAGGGAATGTCACATTGTGGTTCTTACAGATGACGATGTGGTGGACTGGGATGAAGAGTATCCACCGCAAATGGGCGAGGAGTATTCACAGAGTAAGTGCCTGCCTGCTTTTGCGGACAGCTGACACTGATGAGGCTTGGCAATCTGTATGCAAAACGGAAATGTGTAATAAACCGTTTTTAATAACATTGTATTTGTTCTTATTGCAGTCATTTACAGCACGAAACTGTACAGATTTTTCAAGTACATCGAGAACCGAGACGTTGCCAAATCAGTTTTAAAGGAGAGAGGGCTGAAGAAGATAAGGCTGGGTATTGAAGGTACGCTGAGGAATATTTGAAGAGTTGTAATCAAGATCAGTAAACCTAAAATAACACATACATGTCTTCTGTGTCAACAGGATACCCCACTTATAAAGAGAAAGTGAAGAAACGTCCAGGAGGTCGCCCCGAGGTGATCTACAACTATGTCCAGAGGCCCTTTATCCGCATGTCCTGGGAAAAGGAAGAGGGCAAAAGCCGGCATGTGGACTTTCAGTGTGTGAAGTCCAAGTCAATCACCAACCTGGCTGCAGCAGCTGCAGATATCCCCCAGGACCAGCTGGTTGTGATGCACCCTGGCCCGCAGGTGGATGAACTGGACATCCTACCCAATCACCCACCCAGTGGGAATCACTACAGCAACAACTACAGCAACGAGCCTGATCCAGATGCACCTTCACCTGCTGTCTGAGGACTCTGCTCCTCTCTCAAAGCCTCTGCCCCTCTCTTACTCCTCTAGTCCTTTTCCCAGCATGCTGCAGCATGGAGCTCCTGGGGCACCATAACCATATTGCCTTGACACCTCCTTTGCAGCCTTAGAGCCTGAAAGAACCTGGAAGACTGTGGAAAAATAAACACGAGGAAACTATGAATAGTACACGAAAGAGTTCACTGTTGTTTTTTTTTCTTTTTTTTTTTTACTTGACCAAAGGAATTTATTTTTGTTTGGAAACAAATCTATAAAAACACTTAGTATTAATATTATTATTATTTACATTGTTCTTGTATTTCATTTGATGGGTTTGGCTGAGCCCTGTTGTGGTGTTATTCTTTCTACCCTGTTTTGTTTCACATAATTTTTGGTTTCCTGCTTTTGAGTGGCCTCAATGTGCTTTGAAGGGAAGATTTGTGAAAGGAGGAAAATCGATCCAACTCGTCATGGAAAAAAATCAGACATGACCATTTAGTGTCACGATCTCCAGCTGAACTCCTCACAGATGTCTTCAAAAACCTTGCTGTGGGAAATGTAGTCATTGGCTGGATTTGATACGATTATACGCTCCTCATTCAGCAGAGCACAGGCTGTTGTGGTCAGTTTGTTTGTGCTGAGCTTGAATTTGTTGTTTAAAACTGACACATGAAATCATGAAATAAAGGTGAAATATAAACATTCTATATATGTTTGAACCGTTACTACAAAATATCTTACACACTTCAAAAGAATACGTATCATCAGGCCTTCAAAATCTGTAGATTGTCAAGAAATGTTGACTTTGAAGTTTTTGCATTTTTTTTTTTTTATTTCTAAGCTTCCCCTTAACCTAAAACTATACCAAAGATGTTTTCTGCATTTAACAAGGGGGGTAAATCTCACATTTCTTTTAATAGCCTTTCTTTCCATGCATGTAAATGCAGTGGACCCACAGCTTATTGTATTCTAATGAAACTTGTGATGAACAAATCTTTAAGAAGTGCTGCACATCTGTGGTATATGCAGCCAACCAGTTTCTGGAGCATGTGAACTGGAACACCAGCACAGTAGGGTCGGACTATGTTCCACACCTCTTCTGCATTTCTTAATTTTGCCTCAGAAACGGCGTGTTTGATGTCACCCCACCCATCCCCTAATTTTAAACTTCCTGGCCTGCAATCCAGATGCAGCTCACTGTGGGGCCACTGTCTTGTTGAAACACCCTTTCCAGGAGCATTTTCTCTTCAGCATAAAGCGACGTGACCTCTAAATATTTTTGATCTGTTCAAACTGGTTCATGACCCCTGGTATGAGACATACAAGCCCAGCACTATAGTATGACAAACATCCCTATAACATTCCTAAGCCACCATTCTTCATATGATATGACTTAAATTCAGTGTTTGCATCTGAGAAACTGTTTAGACCTGAAAGAAAAACAAGCTAGACTTCATCATTCCACCAAATGTCATTTTTCTATAGGATAGTTAATGTGTTGTGTGGTTAATTTTAACCTCAGTTTTTTTTTGTATTGTTTTTTCAAAAAATGAGACTTTGCAGGGGGGGGTTCTTGTCAATACCCTGGCTTGACAATTGTCTGCTCTCTCTGTAGAGCATTGTATCACCCCAGAGCTGACCACTGGTTGAGTCTTTGCCATTTGGGTTGTTTTTCCATCCATGTGGGTTGTGGTTTTCTGTTTTCTTCCATTTCTTTTTGGTCTGGGTTCCCATTTTTAAAGCCTTTGAAATATTTTTACCTTGGCAGCCAATCGTTTTATGCAATTCTTCTCGTTTTCCTTTCTCCATTCCACTTTTTAATCTAAGTATGCTGTTCCACCGAACTTTGTCTGGAACGACCTGGTCTACTCAGATTTTGAGAACAGAATCCACAATAACTAGCATGTATAACATTTTCTGCCCAAATCCTTAAATAGGAGCTCTCTCTTTGTTCACAGAATGAACAGTCTTACTGGTTGAACTGCACACAGCTAATATTTTAAACATGCCCCTTTAAATTAATGATTCAACTACACTGAGTCAGCAGCCTGCATATCATGACTCTTGGGTCTGTTGTTTTTCTAATACTCTGCCTAAAGGTAAATGATTTGCCATGTACTGTATGTGAATCATAATTTCTAACATAAAGAGTGATAATAGGATTTTGGATAAGGATATCAAATTCCTATTATTCTAAACACAGCTGCACATGTGCATTAATACAAACAACAAAAATAATTAAACTTCTTGGGAGATCATCAAAAAATATCAAATTTCACCAACTTGCCAAAGATATTTTGCTTTCTTTTTTGTGAACTAAAATACTGGAAGCACTGTCCTATCACTGACTGGCTTTACATTCAAACGGAGGGTCTTATGAATTAATCAGACACAGGACAAGATGCTGTGGATACATCAAAATATTCTCTCGTTAAAAGAGTTTATGTTTATAACTTACAGTACTCGAAACATTTGATATCCAGCTCTTATCACATAAACCTCTGATTACAGGATTAGTTAATGAAATTTACTAATTTAAGTTCTGTTTCACCATGGCTTTGGTATATAGCTGTAGGCAGCTCAGATGAAACTCACACATCTTGGCGTCCCTTTAAAATCACAGTGACGTTTTACATCCCTAAGCTAAGTGTCAGTAAGCCAGCAGTGTGTTGTTAGGTTGAACAAATACCCAAGTAAACGTGTACCTTTCAGCTGCAACGAAGCAAGGCAAAAATCTTTGCCAACATGATGTTCGTAGCACCACACCAATAGCTGCTCCTTGCTCTACCACATTTAGGACAACCCCATAGAAGTAGGCAGTAAGCAGACAGGAGGTACAAATTGCATAAACTTTGTTAAACTTTACTGAGTGATTTCACCAAGAATAGCCAGCTATTTAGAATATTTGCATTTGTATAATGAGAACTATTTTGCTACATCTTGCACACTCAAAAAAAAAAATAAAACTACCAACCCTGTGATCACATGGTAGTTGATTTTTTTATTTATTTTAGTCAAAAGAAATACAGAAGAGTTCATCTGTCTTCTTGTCTTGTTCACTAATGATTGCGGGTTGGAGATTTGCACAATTTAGTGCAGGAAAAGCCACACTTTTCTTTAGGAGGACATTATTCATTATAGGGACTATATGTTTAATGAGCAAACTGATACTGAGATGCACATCTTGCCTCTGACAATCTGCTAGATGAACAATATCCACTGTAAGACCATCTGAATTCAGCCATTTTATCTTCCCAACAGCTCCTGCAGATGATAGCCATAGACACCAGCAACTTAATTTGAGGCAGATTTGTTGGCTACACTTCCATGATGGGTATCTCCAGTTCCAACAGATTCCAAAAGTGCTCTATTCCATGGAGATCTGGTCGCTATGGAGGATACTGGTGGACATTGAACTCATCTTATTCAAGAAACCAGATTGAGATTATTTCAGCTTTGCGATATGTTGCCTTGTCCTTCAAATTAGCCCTGTAGGGGTACCCGTGGTCATAATGGGATGGCGAAACAAAAATAAGTGGCGCGGAAATTTAAAAGGTTTGCACGGGGGGGTACAAAAGGCCATTTCCTTTTTTGGGGGGATAAAACGGGGTAGTGCCAGTTGATGTGATCTTCTGCTCCTTTATCTTCAAGGTTTGAAATGCTGTGCATCCGAAGATGGTGTTCTGCATAACTTTTCGCTTTCTGTTACCTAAATCAACTCCCTTTCCCCCACCATCAAGGGAAAGAAAAAAAAAAAAAAGCCGCTTTCCTAAATTTTCCCTTTCATTCTGACATTCTCTTAAACCCAGGAGATGGGCCAGATTTGGAGGACAGCAGTTTGAAATACTCACAAGCTTTTGGCACCCCGCTTTTTCCCCCATTCTGATGCTTGGTTTGAGCTTCAGCATGTCGCTTCCCATCTAACGTTTAAATTGCTTTTTTGTTGTGCGATCTAAAAGGTGATTTCTATTTTTGGGGCCCCTTAGTAACATTTGTTTTTTTTTGTGATTTGGAAGTCTTGTATTTCTAAAGTTTTATTAAAACAAGTCGATTTGAAAAGAGTTATCAATACAGTCAAAATTATAGTCAGTAATCCCTGTACTATAAATCAAGGTTATTTTAAAAATCTTGTCAGCATTTTCACAAGATGATGTTTTTGTTAATGTAAGTTTTGATGACTATGAGAAGAAGGGAAGCTCCCTTCAAAACATAATAAGCATCAAATAAAAAATCAAATGTTGAAATAAAAATAAAAGCTCTCACAAAACGAGATCTCTCAAGCAGTCATAGCATCTTCTCACCACATGTCGGCGGTAGAGAACAACAAGTCCACTTAATAGATTAATTTTATTATAGGTTTATATGTTTGCCGTTTTAATGATGCTGTGAGTTGTGCTCCAGCTCCTGCTTGTTAAAAAGTGTCTGGAGCTTTTGTCTTTGAGAAAAGATAGAATATAAACTTTATTAAATACCTTTAATTTCGTTTTTGTTTTTTTTTTGTTTTTTTTTGCCTAGTGGAAAAACTAAAGAACCACAATTTTTCTGTTTTAGGTTTTGAAACTAACAAAAACATGAAAGTCATTCAAAAAGAGAATTCATCCATTCTCCTTAATGAAATATTATATACTTGTGGAAAATGTTTTAATATTTTATAATTTAAAAAAAGTAACATGTCTCTGTTCTATATCATTTTTGGCTAAAGTTATTAAGAGCCTCTGTGAGGGCCCTTAAGAGCCAGAGATTGCGTACTTCTGGTTTAACCTCTTGAATTGAAGAGAATCCGTGCAGACTTCATCCCACAAGCAGCTTAGCAGCAATCAGAGCTGGAAATAACAGACCTCTGTGGGAATTTACATCCAACACATTTTTACAAGCTCTGTTTCAGATTCAAAATTTTGTGTTACTTCTTTAAATTACAACAATTTTCACACATTACCATAATATCGTTTTCGATTTTATGTTATATAGAGTTAATGACACTGTTACAGATGTAGAGTCAGAAGTACAGTAGCTCACATGGGTCAGCAAGTTCAGACCCATTTCCTCTCTTGGCTGAACCTGTGTTACCAAAGAGAGTTTGTGTGGTCTAAGTAAGCAGATGTGACAATCTCACAGTGTTAGACCACACTGCATTAAGTACGTTTTGCAGATACTGTAACCACTTGTTAATTTAGAAGATGGATGTTTAGGTTTCCATCTATTAGTGCTGTGGAGGATTTTAGTTAGGAATCACAGCTTAAGCTTTGAAACTGATACAAAGACATTTCCAAACCTCAGATACAACCTCTCACCCTGTTAACAGCTGGCTGAGGCCAGACTCTGGTATCTTCTAATTTAATATAATTCCGCCTAGGAAATGTGAACGTGGAACATTAAACTTTGTTTGGCTCCATCCATCTGCTTTTTTGCAGGATTAAATGTCGGTGCGGCACATCATAACGTGCAGAATTAAATTTTGGACACTGTGGGTGGTTTTAAAGGGGTGTGAAACCAACAATGAAAGACTCATCTGTCATTAAATCCATTATGGTGTCCATATTTTTTGCAGTATCTCAGTCTATCATTTTCATCTCTGTTCAGAGAATTTGAAAGTTTACGAACCATGAAGGTTCAACATGATCATCTATACTCCCGGGAGGTCCCTATCTCCAGCGGTCATTGGGCCGGACAGAATATGAAGGTATACAGTAGTTTTTCTTTATGCCAAAACATTGCCATCTGCTATTGTATCCTTTCACACCTTATAGCTGTAAACCTATTTCCATACAAGGTTTTCCCAGATATTCTAAGGTTTATATAAATCTTGTGGATGGAAACGTGTAAGCTCCTTTAGGTTATTATTTGGTCTTTAATGATAAGCATTAACAGAAATATTATGTTTCTTATTTACTTCTCCTGACTCTTGCCTTCGTTACACGCAGTTTGTATTCGTGAGAAGAAGCGGAAAGAGCAAAAACAATGAAGCAGTACAATGTGAAACCAGAGAGGGAAACAACACAAAGGGTCAAGAGTCACACAAAAGAAACTTAATAAGTTTTGTACCAATAGCAGCTTTGCTAACTGTAACACAGCAGTCATAAAAAATCCAACTCATGGCTACAGCTGACGTTAGCTTAGGTTTCATGATATAATAAACAAAATGAAGGAGTATTTTATCTGATGGTTTTTGTTTGTAACAAAATGACTTCTTTAAAATTCTTCCCCATGCTTGAGTTTGGATGTTTGGGTTTTGTAGTTCCTTCCAATGATGACCAAACTCAGTCACAATGGAAATTGAAGAAGAAGGAGAAGAAAATAATATTTATCTGATCAGAAACTAGTCATAACAAACTCGATGACTGAATGTTTTTGTCTATTCGGGCTCATAGCCTTTTCATTTTTTTTCTCCTATTTGAATTTTAACACATTTCCTTCTTTCTTCCTGCAGAATACCTCCTCTGCTCTGTTTTATTTCTATAAAAAAGGTGAACATGAAGTTAAATTAACTGCGGTGTTGTGCTATGCTGGTGTTTCAACGCATGATTTCTTCAGAAATCTTCTCACTGGAAAGGAACCTTGGAGAAGACCCTGATTTTTTCTGAGGGAGTAAAACTCCCTTCATTAACTTGCAACATTGAAAAGTTGTACAACAACAAGCATCTGAGTGTGGTCATATAGGTACCACATATAATTAGAATACAATATTTTCACTCATTTCAGAAAGTAAAAGACTTTTATATAGATTATTTACACATACAGTGAAATATTTCAAGCCTTTATTTCTTGTAGTTTTGATGATTTTGGCTTACAGATAATGAAAACCATTCATTGTCTTCAGTAAAAATTTGACTATTACAAAACAAAATAAAGAACCTTTGTTTTTTGTATAAATGTTATGTAATGGCCATATTATGACCAGTCACTGAGAGGACTGCTGACCTGAAGGATGTCCAAAAGACAGTGACACCCTCCACAAGAGGGTAAGCCACATAAAGTCATTGCTTAAAAGCTGGGTGTTCACACAGTGCTGTATCTAAACATATTAATAGAAAGGTAAGTGGAAGGAAAAAGTTTGGTAGAAAAAGGTGTACCAGTGATGTAGTGATCTTGTGGCTGAATCCCATTTTAAGCCTTCCCCCTTATTTTAAGCTTTCTGTTTTGGGCTTTCAGCTAGGGGCATCTCATCCACTTTCTAACACTGAAAAATACAGATTTCCCAGAGATACATCTGGAAACAAAGGGGTATGAGCTGCACTTGCAAATACACTCACCAATGTATTTTCTCAGTTAAAAAGCTTAAAATACATAATGTCAATTATGAAGTATTCTGGTTTATTAGATAAGTGTGATGTGGGAGTTACACCACTGTTCAAATTTTAGTCAATTTTGCTGTTACAAACAACTACTATATCTAGTTATATTTCTTTAGTATATTTGGTATCATTGAAAATTGTTCTTAGACTTGCTGGCAGTGTATGAATAATTTCAGGAGGAACATTTATCTTGTGTCCTGTTCTGCTGATCATTGTTGTGTTATCCTTAATGAAGAGAACTTCATTACCAGTACCAGTTTACTGTGGTAATTTGTATAGCACCTGAGGAGCATTTTGCACTTTACTAAAAGCACTAACTAGCACTGCACTTTAAGGAGGGATTTGCACATCAATAACCATTTGCACACAAGAAGTTTTATGTATTTGTTAAATATTTATTGACATATTTTAATAATTAGCTTGTAGCCTTTTGTTCCGGGCCTTGCACAGCTGCTCCTTATCAAGGAGTGTGGTGGTTGCCAATGAGGAAAAAATATATTGTTACTTGGAACAACAAGGTCTACTTTGGCAAATGTGTATGTGTCAAAAGTAAAAGTGTAAATAGAAGTTGCTTGTTAAAGATCTCCTGGGTGTTCGGACAAATGCTTCCCCAGGGGTCCAGACACCATTTAAAGGTTCCAGGAGAGGCCGTGGAAGAAGGGAGTGTGGGGAATTCTTGTGTACGTGGGTTTTTGGTGTTTTACAATGGTGCTGTGGTAGGTTTAAAGGACATTATTTGAGTATTTATAATAATGTTCAAATCCATGTATATATTATTGGAAATTGTTGTGTTTATAAATGTGTAACAGAGTTTGGTAGATCCTCCCCAAACCCCCCCCCCCACCCCCAACACCCCGTGAGCCAAGGATGGATCTTTTTTGTAGTCTAAATGATTCTTCAGTATTTAATTATTCAATTTAAGATAGTTACTATTTACTTCATTTTTTAATTAGCTACCTAAATTTCACTTAGTTCCTCATACCAATACATCTTTGGCCAAATTTCTTGATTCCTATCTGCATCTTCTTAATGTTTTGGACATATTTTAATTGGCCCATGTAAAGGTCTCGCTTGTCTTACTCTGTAGTCTCGTTTAGTTTGACCAAAGCTCCTATTCAGAATATGTAAATTGCTTTTTTTAAATGGTTCTGCAAAACACTGAAATGCTTTATTTAAATCTTCTTTTGCATTAACAGCTTTTTATATCTCTTTAGATGACCTAAATTCATTTTCTGAAAACATAGAACAAAGCACACACTGAAAGAAAACATAAAAAGCGTATAATTCTCTTCTTGTTAAAGTTTAGTCTTTCAAGCACCAGATTCCTTGCAGGGATCCAGTATCCTTGCAGTTTCTGGTTTCCCACACTGCCTGGTCCCAGATGACTGGTTTCCACAACAACACTCCATAACCAGGCCCTTCTATAGGATAAACTTCCACTTAGGAGTGATGAGGGCTCTCCTGTGCTCCACCATGATTATTTCTTATTTGAGTAGATTTTTTTCTCCTTCTTATAAGGAGCCGTATCTTTACCCTCTGTTTCTCAAGCACTACACAGAAAAAAGCCCAACTCCAAATGCAAAACTGACAAGTTTACTAAATTTCAGATTTTCTCAGCATTTATTTGTTTTTTTTATGCTTTGCTAGAAATGTATGTTCAGATAATACCTTGGACATATTACAAGGGGATATTTTATGAAAGGAAAATTTGAAATTCTTGCTTTACTCATGCTTTACCTTTTCAAAATCTAGAAGTAATCTTTTCTTTAATTAGAGACATGCCTGGACTCTTATCCAGTTGATTATTTGAGGGCAGCTCTGAAGATCTCTCAGCTTTAAATGATGTCCGGCATTATAAAAAAAAGTAATTTTCCCTTTTTTTCCCTTCATAGCTACATGAATTTTGAAAAGCTGATGTATTTTTGTTTTCTTCAAACCTCAATTTGTTTTAAAGTAGGATTGTGTGGAGCATATGTAAGCAGCCATTATCTTAACAGCTGTAAATACTAGTCTTGATTGATGGACTCAAGCTACCAGCTATTTAGAGCAAAGTCTATTTAGGACTCAATTTCTGCCAACAAATGATGTTTTTAGAAACAACACACTTTAGAAGTTTGACAAAAATAATTAAGGACACCCCAAGATTTAATAACTTGTAGAACCATCTTTAGCTGAAATAACCTGAATTATTTGTTTTCTGTATAATTTTATCAGTCTGTCACATTGATGGAATTTCTCGCCTACTCTCTTTTACAAAGTTGCTTCAGTTTAAGATTTCTGGGGATTTGTTTCTGCGCAGCTTTCCTAAGGCCCTGCCACTTGCAGCTTAGCAAGCCAAAATCTTGCTGAGAAGAGGCCTTTTTCTGGCAATCTTTTCAAACAAGCTAAACTTCTTTGGTTGTTTTCCTACTTGTACTGTGGTGAACATGTGAGTCTGAGATGCAGCTTGTGTTTTTTTCTGCATTTCTGCATCTCTGAGCATCGCCCAGTCTGACCTTGGGGTGGATTTGCTGGGACGTTCAGTACTGGAACGATTGGCAACAGTCTTAAAAGTTTTCTACTTTGAAATGTTCTTTTTTAAATTCATCTTTTAACCCATCCCAGCTTGATGGACGGCAACAATTGCTTTTCTAAGGTCATACTAATGTTTTACGTCTTAAATGCCCTGGAAGCAGCAGGGGTGTATTTCGATTTTCCCTTAACCAAATTGGCAGACATGTAAACTTTCTTTTTCCCATGACTATAAACAACTCATACTCAAAAATGTCACACCAGTACAAGTTAATTTTACATTGGCATCTCTAAAACTATGCTTTCGCATGAGATTGTTGTTTGAGTGTGTTGCAATTTCTTTATGTGAACAATGTCCATGTTAATATGAGAAAAAGTGAGCTGAGACTGCTGGTTTTATCAGCCCATCTGATCAGCTGGTTCAGGCCACTCAGGTGTTAGATGTTTTTTCTTCCTGTTTATCTCTGTAAAATGAAAGATGGTCATTAAACACCAGAATTTAGGTTAAGTAACTCTTCATATTGAGTGATACAGGCCATCTGTGAAGCCCTGGCCACCAATGCCTTATGTCTAAAAGCAGTTACTGATGTGCTATTTTATCTTTTTGTTTTAGAAAGTAAATGATATATATATATTTTTAAAAGGAACAAACCCAGACTTTTAGAGGGTGCACTAATTTGGTGCTAATATTGCCGGCGAATGTCAAGCTTTGCCTTCACCAGTAGGTCACAATTAAAAACATATCCTCTTTCTTTTCTTTGCGTAGGCAGAAGGGCAACGTAGATCTGTCAATTTTACTGTGCTGAATTTGGGATTGAAGGTCTGTTTTTGAACTTTTGTTTTCATTGAAACTTATTGCAATTTAAATAAATGAAAATAAAAACAAGCCTCAACATACTGGTTCATTGTCCCGCCTTTTACAAAGTGAATCATATTTGTTAGTTTTTACGACGACTTCAACTTCATGTTCAGGTTCAGGTTGCGCGGAGTAACTGATGATAATTAAAAAAAAAACAAATTATAAATGAAGAATGTTGTTACATCATGCCTGTATTTTCCATGAAGCTGTAAGCCGCTTGGACTTATGCGTTCTCAGTGCAAATTAGTCCACAAACACTTTCTGCAGATAGATTCAATTAACCGTAATACTCAGATCTGTGTTTTCCTAATGAACTGCTTGCAGCCATGTGCTTCCCCCCAGTTAGCTGAGCTTCTTTATTATGAGAACAGAATAAGAAGCTGGACCCATGTTAATTAAACCCAGTAGCAAGGGACAAGAGTCCTGCGGCATCCCAGACATGCCTTAAGGCACAACTCCTTCTACAGATGAAGAGCTTTCAACCCTACTTTATAAAGATGAAGTGTTTTCAGGATACCAATCTAAGTTTTGGGCCCCAGTCGACTATGTTCAAATGTTAATTAGTATGAATATCCCAGAGCACAACCTATCACACGTAAGATTTTAGGGTGTAAGATTTATGTGCCAAGACCTAGATTTTTCTTTGTGTCCCGCAAATACACAAAAACAATGAAAACCTACAGTTTCATCTTTTATTTCCAAAAAACAATATGTAGCTTAGTACATATAGTGTATAAATAGTATTTTCCCACTTGGAGATTTATTTTGTTTTTGCTTTTTTGTTGCACATAAAGGTTTCAGGTCGTCAATCAAATGTTAATAAAAAAACAATAACTTGAGTGAATATAAAAAAAGCCATTTCCAAGTCATATTTTAATTTATTAAGGGGAAAAAAATCTATCTAAACCATGGTGTTATGTGGAGAAAAAGTCCCCCTTGATAAATCATGAATTAACTGTGACTTTTCTTCTGGAAAGCTGAGGTCAACTGCCGGATTAGTTTAAATAAACCCAATTTGACAAAATGAAGTTGGCTAAAAAAGACAAACACTGACGCATCATGCCCTGATCTAAAGAACATAAAAGAAATAATTAACATTCTGATATGAGGGTTACAGAGCCCTTTCCTAAGCCTTTAGGCTTAGGACTCCCACAAACCACATTGAAAGGCCTTAACAAATAAAGAATTCATGGAACAGAGGTTATCCTGCCTAAGACCAAAAATTGTTCCGTGTGCATTGACGTCTCATCGAGAAGGTCATAAAAGAACTAAACACCATGATCTTATGCATTGCAAGCCATCTTCGAACCGACAAAATAAAAGTCAAACTTTTCAAAAAGTGTGAATCCAACTACATCCGTCATTAAACTAAGAAACTATTACAGAAAAAGAAAACCATACAAACATGGTGGTAGTATGATGGACTGGGGCTTCTTTGCTGCTTCAGGGCCAGGTGGACTGATTCCGAATTCTGCTCTCTGCCAGAAAATCCTGAAGGACTCAGGAATCAGTTTGTGATGTGAAGGTCAACTGCAGTCGGGTTATGCAGCAATTCATACATACATTGTAATTTGAAAACTTCATACAGGTCTATATTATCTAATATTTTTTAAGCATCTGAAACATTTTAAGTTGCCAAAAAATCAAACCGGGAAGAAATCTGTGAGGGGCCTCACACTTTGTTACAGCACTGCAGCGCTCTTTTGACGAGCTGCAAGTCTTTTGCTGTGCTTCAGTTTTCATTAAATGTTATATGCTTCCCACAAGGTAGCAGGTGTAACATGATTAGAAACTTGACACCCTTTTCAGGTTACAGACATTTCAGTCTCCACTGATCAGAGTGCGTATGTGTTTAAACGGTTTGACCCAATAAATTCTGCAACAAAATCTGTGGCTGTTTAACATGACACCAAACTTTGCCGCTGGATAATAGGAAGGCAGTAGAGGGCCAAGGAGGGTTGCAATGATTGTTCTGCAGAAAGTATCTGGTGATTTCTGCCTAAAGCAGCCTCCACCGACATTTATAAAGAGGAAGACAGTCAATGAATTTCAGATACACCCAGCCCTCTCCAGGTCTTTTCTACAACTGAAGAAACTGTCACACTCCTGTGCAATGTACAATTAAAGAATGTTGCAACTCTTATGTTTTGGTAAAAGGTAAAATAAAAGACTTGTTATTTGCAATTTAATATGCCTGTTAGATCTATGTGACCCCAGTCATGTTTGCAGTTTTATTATGCTGGAAAAGCAAAGAGTAGGAAAATACTTCCTACACTTTTGCCTCTGCACTGGCTGTAAATTCAGAGGTTATTGGAAAGTAACGAGTATGCTGGTGACAGAGTTGCTTCAACTGGAGGTGACAGGCATTGAGTGCTTCTGAAAAAGACTGTACAGTATCCCACAGACAAGGTCACCACCCAACCTTACAGGATTAACACACCTGCCACCAGCACAATGAGGTCTAATGAGAGCACACTGGTGGCCTCGGTCTGTTAGCAGCAGGCTGACTGCTCTCCGAGTGGCTTTCACCTCAGGGCCTGTATTGAAGTCCTGACTCTCAAGTCAAAACCTTCATTAGTGACTTCATGCCGGATCTCTCGTTGAGTCGGAACAAAGGCCGACAGGAACAGAAAGTGACACATTCCAGGGATTAGGGAACACTGACAACTTGGTGCCATTAAGAGACGGTCATTTCTTTTTCTGAATGTTTGGAATGTGCTTTGAAAGCAGAAAAAATAAGACATTTCAGCTTAATCAATTTGACAAGGTGATGCTTAATATTCTTGATAAAGTTTGAATTATTGCTGATGTGTATTTTTACAATAAATGAGTTTTAGCAAATGTGACATTTAAAGCAAATGTAGAAATCCAATTACTAATATAAAACAGTACAAGAAATGCATCTGAATTGTATTTTTTGGATGTATTTATTAGTTTTCACTTACTGCTTTGTTTTTTGTTATAATCTATGTACTTCATTTTGGTTCACTTATTCACTATAAAATTCCCCTCCTGTGGTTTCAGCTATCAGGTTCAAATTGTACCAGACAGTCCAATTAAATCCGAATAATTCTAATGCATTCCCATTCAATATAAACCCTGGCATCTGAGTCAGGTTCGAGGGCCAACCTTCTCAGTTCTCACTCACAACTTTTTCGCCCTGCCCAAAAGTTGTCTATGGGACTGAGATCAGAGCTTTATATTGATTAGTAGGGGC
Organism: Crenichthys baileyi; assembly: GCA_036173005.1. Taxonomy (NCBI): domain Eukaryota; kingdom Metazoa; phylum Chordata; class Actinopteri; order Cyprinodontiformes; family Goodeidae; genus Crenichthys; species Crenichthys baileyi. The sequence continues at coordinate 105,292 of JAHHUM010002741.1, read as the reverse complement.
ACACTGATTGCAGTTTTCTGGCCGATTACAATTATTGATCTTTGAAAAGCCTGACCTGCCAATTCTGATTTTGGTCGATACCGATTTTTTTTATAACTGACACTGTCAGGTGTTATTAGGTCACAATACACCTTCAAAGATCCAGTCATTTTTAACTGAAAAATATTGAACAATAGTTGAAATAATACAAACTTGTTTTAACTGAAGATGAGTCAGTGCTCTCAAATATAAATGAAAAAGTTTGGACATTGCAGGTCATTTAGTCTTTCATTTTTCACATTTTAAAAAGAAACAAATCTTGCACAATAGGTTAGACAAGTAGATAAGATTGGTGGATAAGATTCAATTCAATTCAATTCAGTTTTATTTATATAGCGCCAATTCACAACACGTTGTCTCAAGGCACTTCACAAAAGTCAGGTACATACATTACAATTAATCCTAACCATTGAACAGTGCAGTCAGATTCTGTTATTTATTCAAATTGGATAAAAAGTTTTTCTATCTAAGGAAAGGAAACCCAGCAGATTGCATCCAGTCAGTGACTTGCAGCATTCACTCCTCCTGGATGAGCATGTAGAGACAGTGGACAGTCACTGGCGTTGACTTTGCAGCAATCCCTCATACTGAGCATGCATGCAGCGACAGTGGAGAGGAAAAACTCCCTTTTAACAGGAAGAAACCTCTAGCAGAACCAGGCTCAGTGTGAGCGGCCATCTGCCACGACCGATTGGGGGTTAGAGAGAACAGAGCAGACACACAAAGAGAACAAAGAAGCAATGATCCAGGAGTACTTTCTATGGGAAGGAAAAGCAAATGTTAATGGATGTAGCTCCTTTAGCCATTTCATCTAGAAAGAAAAAACATATAAACTCTGAGCCAGTTTTCAAGGTTAGAGTCTGAAAGAGAGCACATAGAGTTAGTCACAATAAAAGCTCAGCCAGTAGCCATGTCTAGGAGAGACAAAGGGTTAAACACTAAAAGACAGGGCAATGTGGATCATCGGTAGAGGGTGAGCATTAAGTTGTTGCCAGCAGAAGCTTGCAGGATTCCCCTCTCCAGAAAGGTGTCACAGGTAGACACAGAGCCAGGCCAGGTGTAGCTTCTAGGAAGAGAAAAGAGAGAGAACAAAGTTAAAAGCTGAAATAACAGCAAATAATGGAAAATTGGATTGTAGTGTGAGAATGTAGCGAAGAGGGTGAAAGTGGTCATTATGTCCTCCAACAGCCTAAGCCTATAGCAGCACAAATACACAAATAGTTTCACTTCGCTTATTTACAACAATGCCGTCTCAAGGCACCCCACAAAGGGTCCCACTGATGGTCGTTGTTATACTAAAAACCACAAGAATTGGGATACCTCTCTCTCTCTCTCAGCGAATAAGATTGGTTTCACTTGTAAGCAGGGGTGAAAGTAGTTTTAAAATCTTGCTGGTACTTAGGGGCGGAGCTAGAGGGGGAATGGGGACATATATATAATGTGTGTGTTTGTTAATTGTTACTCTCATCTGTGGCCCCCTCAAGATCTCTCTCTCTCTTAGCAAAGTCCAAACTCAAACCAATTAAAATGTATCAATATTTTACTTTCCTGTAGGCTGTCTGTATAAGGCAGAAATTAGAATCACTTGACAGTGTAGAATATATATATATATTATATATATATATATATATATATATATATATATATATATATATATGTATACAGTATTATATATATACACTGCTCAAAAAATAAAGGGAACACTTAAACAACACAATATAACTCCAAGTAAATCAAACTTCTGTGAAATTAAACTGTCCACTTGGGAAGCAACACTGATTGACAATCAATTTCACATGCTGTTGTGCAAATGGACCAGACAACAGGGGGAAATCTTTGGCGATAAGCAAGACACACTCAATAAAGGAGTGGTTCTGCAGGTGGGGACCACAGACCACTTCATAGTACCTATACTTTCTGGCTGATGTTTTGGTCACTTTTGAATGTTGGTGAGACGGACTCTACAACCCACACAAGTAGCTCAGGTAGTGCAGCTCATCCAGGATGGCACACCAATGCGAGCTGTGGCAAGAAGGTCTGCTGTGTCTGTCAGCGTAGTGTCCAGAGCCTGGAGGCGCTACCAGGGGACAGGCCAGTACACCAGGAGATGTGGAGGAGGCCGTAGGAGGGCAACAACCCAGCAGCAGGACCGTTACCTCCGCCTTTGTGCAAGGAGGAACAGGAGGAGCACTGCCAGTGCCCTGCAAAATGACCTCCAGCAGGCCACAAATGTGCATGTGTCTGCCCAAACGGTTAGCAACTGACTCCATGAGGATGGTATGAGGGCCCGACATCCACAAATGGGGGTTGTGCTCACAGCCCAACACCGTGCAGGACGTTTGGTATTTGCCAGAGAACACCAGGATTGGCAAATTCACCACTGTCACCCTCTGTTCTTCACAGATGAAAGCAGGTTCACACTGAGCACATGTGACAGATGTGACAGAGTCTGGAGACACCGTGGAGAGCGATCTGCTGCCTGCAACATCCTTCAGCATGACTGGTTTGGCAGCGGGTCAGTAATGGTGTGGGGTGGCATTTCTTTGAAGGACCGCACGGCCCTCCATGTGCTCGCCAGAGGTAGCCTCACTGCCATTAGGTACCGAGATGAGATCCTCAGACCCCTTGTGAGAACATATGCTGGTGGGTTCCTCCTAATGCAGGACAATGCTAGACCTCATGTGGCTGGAGTGTGTCAGCAGTTCCTGCAAGATGAAGACACTGAAGCTATGGACTGACCCGCCCGTTCCCTAGACCTGAATCCAATTGAGCACATCTGGGACATCATGTCTCGCTCCGTCCACCAACGTCACGTTGCGCCACAGACTGTCCAGGAGTTGGTGGATGCTTTAGTCCAGGTCTGGGAGGAGATCCCTCAGGAGACCATCCGCCGTCTCATCAGGAGCATGCCCAGGCATTGTTGGGAGATCATACAGGCACACTGAGGCCACATACAATACTGAGCCTCATTTTGACTTGTTTTAAGGACATTACATCAAAGTTGGATCAGCCTGTAGTGTGTTTTTCCACTTTAATTTTGTGTGTGACTCCAAATCCAGGCCTCCATTGGTTAAAAAATTTGATTTCCATTGATGATTTTTGTGTGATTTTGTTGTCAGCACATTCAACTTTGTACAGAACAAAGTATTCAATGAAATTATTTCATTCATTCAGATCTAGGATGTGTTTTTTTGAGTGTTCTCTTTATTTTTTTGAGCAGTGTAATATATAATATATATATATATATATATATATATATAATATATATATAATATATATATATACAGGGGTTGGACAATGAAACTGAAACACCTGTCATTGTAGTGTGGGAGGTTTCATGGCTAAATTGGACCAGCCTGGTAGCCAGTCTTCATTGATTGCACATTGCACCAGTAAGAGCAGAGTGTGAAGGTTCAATTAGCAGGGTAAGAGCACAGTTTTGCTATATTGAAATGCACACAACATTATGGGTGACATACCAGAGTTCAAAAGAGGACAAATTGTTGGTTCACGTCTTGCTGGCGCATATGTGACCAAGACAGCAAGTATTTGTGATGTATCAAGAGCCACGGTATCCAGAGTAATGTCAGCATACCACCAAGAAGGACGAACCACATCCAACAGGATTAACTGTGGACGCAACAGGAAGCTGTCTGAAAGGGATGTTCGGGTGCTAACCCGGATTGTATCCAAAAAACATAAAACCACGGCTGCCCAAATCATGGCAGAATTAAATGTGCACCTCAACTCTCCTGTTTCCACCAGAACTGTCCGTCGGGAGCTCCACAGGGTCTGCTGTAGCTGCTGTGGCTGCTGTAGCCAAACCTTTGGTCACTCATGCCAATGCCAAACGCCGGTTTCAGTGGTGCAAGGAGCGCAAATCTTGGGCTGTGGACAATGTGAAACATGTATTGTTCTCTGATGAGTCCACCTTTACTGTTTTCCCCACATCCGGGAGTGTTACTGTGTGGAGAAGCCCCAAAGAAGCGTACCACCCAGACTGATGCATGCCCAGAGTGAAGCATGGGGGTGGATCAGCGATGGTTTGGGCTGCCATATCATGGCATTTCCTTGGCCAAATACTTGTGCTAGATGGGCGCGTCACTGCCAAGGACTACCGAACCATTCTTGAGGACCATGTGCATCCAATGGTTCAAACATTGTATCCTGAAGGCGGTGCCGTGTATCAGGATGACAATGCACCAATACACACAGCAAGACTGGTGAAAGATTGGTTTGATGAACATGAAAGTGAAGTTGAACATCTCCCATGGCCTGCACAGTCACCAGATCTAAATATTATTGATCCACTTTGGGGTGTTTTGGAGGAGCGAGTCAGGAAACGTTTTCCTCCACCAGTATCACGTAGTGACCTGGCCACTATCCTGCAAGAAGAATGGCTTAAAATCCCTCTGACCACTGTGCAGGACTTGTATCTGTCATTCCCAAGACGAACTGACGCTGTATTGGCCGCAAAAAGAGGCCCTACACCATACTAATAAATTATTGTGGTCTAAAACCAGGTGTTTCAGTTTCATTGTCCAACCCCTGTATATTTCAATTGTTAAAAAACTGCATTGTATGAAACAATGATAAACTGTTTTCTGATGCATAACTTTTCTTCAGTTTCCATCTTTTCTTTTGAACAAAGAAGTTATTGTTCTCTGCATTGTGGTCAAGTTTTGATTTACATTTAAATAAAAAATTTGACAGTTCGGCTGTTTTCGCGGTTTTATTTCAAAGTCTGTAGATGGTAAGTGATTTATTGTTCATCCTGTCCTAATGCAAGCGGCGTTTTTTTACGTCTGTGCACCACCTGTGTAAAATCTCCCAGTCCATTAAATCGAACGCACCGATCTCCTTGGCAACCACTCTGCTTTGGAGGTAAGCGCGCATGTGTAGTGTATGTGAAATCTTTGGTCATAAGCGGTGTTTTCGAGCTGTACTGTGTTGTTGTAATTCAGCAAAATAACATGAACCACAACTAGTTACTCTCCCTTTGCTTTTTAGCAGTGAGCAGACAGACATTAAACGTAGTGGTGCTCGTTTTAAAGGCTGGCCTTTCACAAAAGCCTCTAGCTCAGTTCAGAAACAATTTGGAATGAGGGTAAAATAGCTATATTTATAATAAACAGATTAAGTCGTGTTTTAGACTGCCTATTGGTAGTGGATCTGATCTTCTTCGTGTGCTCGTGAATTTTTGCAGCCGTAACTGGTTCTGGATGACGACCACATAGCAGACAGCCGTTCTTCCCTCTTCTCAAAACTGTGTACCGGCACAGAATCTTTTAGTGGTACAGTACCGGACCGTACCGGATCACTTTCATCCCTGCTTGTAAGTATCGGCCGATCATCGATCTCCCAAAGTTAAGGAAATCGGGGTGATCGATCGGTGCTTCCCTCATGATCACTCTAACACATTGACTTTGCTAGCCTTAAGCCACATTTACCTACTTTGGTTGTATGCTTAGAGTCATTGTCCATTAGGAAAACCAATTTGGGCCCAAATGTTAACTTCTGGCTAAAGTACTTGTTTCCCGGAATATATACCCTTTTTATGTTGTAGTAAAGAATGCATGATCAATTTGGTTGCATGATAATAGAAACAAAACATTCCTCCCCACTCTACAAATTAAAAGAAAACTAATAAACTAATGACATCCCCAAGCCTTTTGTCTCTTTTGTCTGGCAAAAGCTTTGAAGAAGCATACTTAAGATTCCTGATGTGTTTTGTTTTTTTATCTTGGGCAACTTCAGATCTTAAGGGAAACTCCACATTATTAAAACTCTCCACATGGATTTGGCCGCTGAAGAAAGGCAAGTGATATGCAATTGTTTTCCCTCTTAGAACACGACATGCACTGTCACATCCCTGCTTGTGAGACAACAGGTTTCTTCTATCAGGTCAGATCAATTTTTGTCCCTCAGTGCAACACGGTCTGTCATGAAAACAGTCGTGCACAGAGGAGACGTCTGTTTGTCAATAGACAAGAAAACTGTCCCTCCCATATCATGTAATATGGCTCTGGCCCTTTTTTGGCAATGATGTTGCCCTAAATTTGAAGAACAAAGACACTAAAGATAGCCTGCGTGAATGTGTGTGCAAGTTTGTCTACCCTTATATTTCTATTATGAGGGCTCTAACCTGCAAGAGTTAAAGGTTATTTCAGTCCTATTACATTTGAAGCCGAAGCACTGGTTTCACTTTGGTTTTAAGCTACTTCTATTTAATGTTGGTTAATTATCAGATTTTCTACAATTGTAAGGTTGCATACAACTTTGTCCAGCTGCAATACTTTACACGGCAGTAAATAAAAATGTTTATCCATTTATCTGAGTCACATTTACCTAAACGTTGCATATTTTATCTTTTTTCTTTAACAGAGGTTCATTTATTTAGTAGAGCTAATTTTTCAGTGTTATGGTTTTTAATCACTAAAATAAACAGGTTTTTACCAATTTGTCCTATTACTTACTACATATAATTGTCTAACAAAACAATATATTCATTTGGTTAAAGCTGCTTGTTTCTTTGGCATATGTTGCTGCTTGGGAATAAAACATGGTGTCTGTGTAATTTATTTGGACAATCCATACAAAGAGAAGTTGAAATGGGCTGCAAAGCAAATAACAGAGAGTAACTTAATTACTTTTGCACTTCTATTCTTGCATCAGTCTCTGACTGCACAAGAGACCTGAAGTAAAAGCAAACACCTTATTTGATTACGTTTTACCTGTTCCTCTCTAAGGCTACACATTTCTTGTTATGGCAAACAACTCTACTGTACTTGCTGCCTCACAGATCTTGCATTATGTTTGACACTAGCAGCATGAGGTTAGTCCAGTGACACAGATCTTCTTCTTTCATTGCTGAAAGCATATAATATTTCTGTAACCTTCTGACATTGACGCAATCTATAAGGAAAAAAATAAATAAGTAGTTTATTTAATTTTCTCAGGTGACTCCAAACTCATCCAGAACAATGTGGCCTGATGAATGACCGCAGCTTTTTTAAAGGCAAAATTATCCCAACACGTAATTGCTGTGGCATTAGTAAGATATCTTTAGCTATTAGACACTGGAAGCCAAAATTCCTTACAATAAATAGGTTTAGCTAAAACAATATTCAAGAATGAAAACTAAAGCTGCACTTAGTTGGGATAGATCTCCAAAAGTATCTGGAAGTACAAAACGTCATTGCAGAGTATGTTCATATGATCATTTCATGAGGGTGTATGGGCTCGGTGCACAGTGGCGCAGTTGGTAGTGCTGTTTCCTTGCAGCAAGAGGTTCCTGGGTTCGACTCCCGGCCGGGGTCTTTCTGCATGGAGTTTGCATGTTCTCCCCATGCATGTGTGCATGGGTACTCCAGATTCCTCCCACTGTCCAAAGACTGTTAGGTTAATTGGTCTCTCTAAATTGCCCATAGCTGTGTGAATGAGTGTGTTCATGCTTGTCTGTGTGTTGCCCAGCAATGGACTGGCGACCTGTCCTGGGTGTACCCCGCCTCCCGCCCATAGACTGCTGGAGATAGGCACCAGCTTCCCCACAACCCACTATGGAAGAAGCGGTAAAGAAAATGCCTGCCATAATGATTTATTTTAAATCAGACAATGAAGAACGAGCTCCTGTCACAAAATCAAAACAAGACAGCATCTGGGAGACCCTGCAAGCCTGTCTCTGATTGTTAATCTTGGTTAAGACTTAAAGATTGCAGTAAACCATCCAAAGCCATCTATCCTGAAGGAGATGTTCGTCTTAAGGAATAAACAGAAATCCCAGTGGCTGGATGTGCCAAGCTTTGAAGAGGTCACCAAAGAAGGTTTCTGTTCCAGATGTTACAAAACATCACTATGCAAGTTCTGATCTTAGGGGGTTGAATACTTATACACAGTTTATCTAACATAACTGATTTTATCATTTTACATAATAATTGTTAAACTGCGCTGGAGGTCAATAACCTGGTCTGGACTCAGCTTGTCATGGCATGGGGGTTTGGTTTTATTTCTTCCTGTGTTCTTGTATATTTTTAAGGTAATGTGTAACTTTGAAGAGGTTTTCATTATTGTATCCAGTCATTAACTCTCATTACATGTCTCAGCTTAGTTTCGGTTTCCACACTCATCCAGCACCCTCCCCAGTATGTCTACTGACTGGTTTTTGCTGCTCAAATCCCCTTGTTAGCCACATGCAGGCTACCTGTTACCATCATGTTTCCTGCCTACATCTTTCAAGTTTTTTTAACCTTGATTTTTGAAGTTTAAGACTTTGTAACTAAGACTGCAACTTTTAACAACTTTCTGCTGTCATTAAATATCAAATCGAGAGAGAACACATAATTTCGCACCATATTATATTCCACTAGTTCTAAATTTAACAGTTCAATCAAATTTTTCCCTCTGTGAATCAGTCACCATATATGCCAAGAAAACATGATGTTCATCTTCCATTCCCCCTGTGGTTTAGTGTGTTTCAATACACCTATTAACTACCATAAGTATACAACTCCAGGGACAGAGGAAGTATTGTATTCTGTGGTGCTTTATGTATTATTGTGTATTCAGTCACAAAGAGGCACATGGGTGGGTTCATCAAGGGTGGAAACTTAATGCCGGTCTTTATTCTGTGAGATGAGGGCATTTATGTGTTTTATGTTGTCCTGTTGTTAAATTTCTCTTGCAAGAGAGAATTTGATCTTGGTGAAATATCTTCAAATCAATACAGCTCAACATGAATCTCATCACCATAAATGCTCTGTGTGACATTGATTTATTGGTATATATAACTGAAGTGGACAAGAAATAGAAAAAGTTAAATATTTGCTGACTGAATTCATTGTTTACTTTAGACTTAAACAAATAAATAACCTTGGCTTTTTTGGCAGGTAGTGCATAAAATGCAAAGTCTTTTTGGTCCTGTACCAAGATTTTGGTTAGATGTGTTCAGCTTTGATGGAGCTTTCAGCTTTCTGGTCAGAAGTCCCAGCATGTCTCAAAGTTAAATGTTTGTGCTGTTCAGTCTTTCCGCCTGGATGTGGGGAAGACCTCCTGTTTAAGTTTTGTGTCTCTGTTTTGGCTTCAGAATGTTTATAACTTTATGATTCATAGCAAAAGAGATCTTAGTGTGAGTAGTTGTGGAGAAAACTGAGATGTTGTTTAATATCTGCAGACAAATCCTAAACACTCTTTATCTTTGTTTTTTGTCTGTGCCACCATGCTGTCTCTGAACTGTGTATCATAGCAGACCTTACAGAATTATGCTGAACATTCATTGCCATATTTAATGCCATTCTGCCACTCAAATTAACTAATGGAGAGGAACTAAACTCCAATATTTTTAAGCTTGAAAACCAGTTTTTATTTTCATATCAAAATAACACCTTTATTCTTATATCTACAACTAAAACTAAACATTAATAATGGAATTTTGACCAATGAGGACTGTTGTGATTTCACAAATACTTTATCATCGTATTCACATATATCTGACTTCTATAAAAATAGCCTTAGTGATATTTTTACCCGTGACTGTGAACACCATGTCTCTTTAAGCCACTTTTCTTGTAAAATCTCAAACCAGTGATTCCCACACAGGGAGACCATCTGAGTCCTGACTGTGCAGAGAACTTAAGCCCGTATCTGAGTCGTCATCGTTCACATTCTCCGTTTTAGACAGGCCTCTGGCTTGCTCCACCCACTCGCTTCCCCCATTCAAAGTTTCAGTCATGGTCTCCTTGTTGTCTGTCCCGTGGCTGCGCATTTCTTCATCGGCGTCGCCCGCCTCCATGCCTAAACGTTTTACTTTTTCCAGCAAATCCCTTATTTCCTTCTCCCTGGCAGCGCCAATCTGCTGGGACAGCTCTAAATCGCCCTTAATAGCCTCTAAATCCGCGTTGAGTCGCAGACCGATGTACAAACTCACATCCAGCTGTGTTTTGATCCTCTCTTTCTCCATAAGTTGTTCGCTTTGTGATGCTGAGTCTGCCTGGGAGCAGGAGGAGCTGGATGGGGAGGGTTTGGTGCGCAACTCGTCTTTCCTGCGCTGCATCCAGCGGAGGTTCAACTCCTCTTCAATGTGAGCTGTGGTCATATCTATGAGAGCCTCCTGCCCCCAGAGCTCTTCTTGCAGCTTCAGCACCTGCTCGCACTGATGAACATACTCCTCAAGTTTGGCAAAAGTCTCTTTTGGGTAAAGTTCCTTTGCTTCCTGCGCTGAGACCGAAGCTGCGCCCACCAGATACGTGTTCTGCACGTAATTGACCCCGTGTCGCTTAATTCTGTCAAGATGCACCGTTGCCTCACACCTTTCGATCTCTGCGTCCAGTTCTTTAATCCTCTGAACCTGCTGGCGGATTGTGTGGTCCTGAGACACAACAACATGAACCAAAGTCTCCATCTTCTCTGCACAGGACGCGTCTCTGTGCGCTGCCCGCGTCCTCTTTCTGTTAATCTTCTCCAACTTTCTGAAAGCTTTCCTAACAATCCGACGCTGTTTCTCTGGTGAGATACAGCCCATGTTAGACCTCGGAGATCCTTTGGTGACGCGGGGGCTCTGTTTGCTCGGCACCACACGCGCCTCTGCGCTCCGGGCCCTGCGGTTCTCCAACGAGGCGTCTGTTTTTACCAGGACAAACTTCACGTTTTTCTGTTCATCTCCCCAGGCGAACCACAGCTTTAAAATCTTTGTTTTGTTTGGCAAAATTCTCTCGAAGCCCCTCCATTTCTCCACGATGCAGTAAGACTGCGCCGTGGAAAGGCCGGGCTGTGCGCACTGCTCCTCCAGGAGCACTTTCACAACATCAGCGCAGGTGTTGCGCTTTGACAAGCCGAGAACCAGCTTCTCTTCTCGGCAGACCCACACAGATATCTTTCTCACCTCAGAATCTGAGGCAGACCCCATAGTTGGTTACGTCAAGCTGTTTTCTTAAAGAAAAAATAAGGGGGGAAAAAAAGCATTCCTGACGTGGATTTAATGGAAAGGACGCATCAGGGTCCGTTGACGCCTCCAGACGGATCGGAGAAGTCTGAGGGAGCTGGAGGCTGGAAGCTCCACACGTTCTCCTGTGTGTGTTCTCCAGGCCCATTCAAGGAAACGCTTAGTGGGTGTTTAAGCGTGCTGACTTTTTCTGCTGGGATCACATGACCGCATGTCAGCTAAACGGCTCCATATCGACGTTAACGGTGTTGTTTTCTGCTGCTGCTAAAAGGTGGAGCTAAGCAGCTCGTGTGGATCCTCTTTCTCTCTTTAAAACTTATTTAGAGGGTTCATTGTGCCACTTCAAGCCAAAGCAGTTTTCTTAAACGGATCTTCAGAAACTCTGTTGTAGAATTACACTTTTATTTTTGCATGATACAACCTTAACACACAATATTGAACAATTTCTCGGTAATATTATTAGTTAATTGTTTGAACCACTGAAAAGTGACCCAAAACATTACGCCCTCTAAAGTTTGGGAGGTGTGTTTTAACAATATATGTTTTGTTTTGTCAGTCCACAGAACACTTTCCCAAAACGGGGCAAAGAGTATGGTCTTTAACAATCCTGAGACAATATAACAATGATTAAAAGACATGTCCTTTCACGACCCTCTTTCTCATTCAGGGTTTGTATAATACTGTACAGATGTACAAAATTTATTTCTGGGTTTATTATGAATCAATTCAACAGGTCCTTATCCCCCTTGGTTACAGCTTTCTGTTGTCATGGATTTCTGAGGTTTGGTAGACCTCATGTGCAGACAAGAGTGCTGGAGCCACATGGTGAGTTGCAGAGCTACTTTTAATTATAATAAACTGGAGACTTACAAGATGTAACACAGAAACAGACATGGAGCAGACAGTAGCAAGGAGAAACCAGTGGTGAACAATGAGAACCAGAGGGTATAAATACTGAGGCAGGGTGGAGAATGGACCGATGAACAATGGGAGCTAATCAGTGAAATTGGGAACAGCTGGTGAGGGAGAACGCAGGGCAACTAAAGCAGAGAGGCTAATGAACACAGATGAGCAGGGAGTCAAGGGACGTAACAGAAACATCTAAACACAAGAATAAATCATGAATCTAAACTACAATAAATGAACTACAATGACAGCAACTGTAAAACAGGGAAATAAACAAAGAACTCAACCACCCAACACAGGCAGATCCTGACATCTGTGTTGTTAAGTGAGATCTTTAAAAACTCTAAGCTTTCCTCTATTTGTATATTTGTCATTTTGGACTGTAGGACAACTAGCTTTGGGGATTTTTTTTATTTCCATGTTCCATGAGGTACAACATGGATCATGACTGTAAATCTGTCTTGAGCAGGGCTGGCCCAATGTTGAATTTGGCCCTAAGTAAAATCTGATTTGGGAGCCCACCCACCCCAACAGCAAACATTTTTTTATTTGTTTGCCCCATTGCGCAGTAATAACATATACACTTGGGGTATAGTGCTTTGGAAGATGAAAGCAGTAAATATATTGTGGATTTAGAGATATTTATCTGATCTATTCATTTGGTCTTGCAGCCATGTTCGGTGAATAACTTTTCAATATGGAATAAGTGTATGGACAACTCAGACACAAGCAACATAAATTAATAAACTGTAGATGAATAAGAAAATATGACTATAAAAATAACTGAAACAGGGGACGGCCCAGGACACGCTGGAGGGACTATGTCTCTCGTCTGGCCTGGGAACGCCTTGGGCTGCCCCTGGAGGAGCTGGAGGAGGTGTCTGGGGACAGGGACGTCTGGATGTCTCTAATAAGTTGCTGCCCCCGCGACCCGGTCTGTGAAACTATGGAAACTTCATAGCTCTGTATGTTTACATGTAGCAATTTTGTAAATTTTGTTCAAATTTTCTATTAATAATTGAAATTCAAAAATAATTGAGCAAATGTTAAAGTTGGTCCATTCTTGACACATTGACAACAGATGACAAAACAGCAAGTTTGCTTATGCCTCGGGCCAGCTCTGCACTCAGGAAATGCCCGTAACCAGTCAGTGTTTGCATGCTGGTATTTATAAAAGTATACAAACTCTGGTTACTTTAAATGATTTTACATGTTTTGTAATGACCAAGTACTTGTAATCTTACCTTAGTGGAACAATTAAATTCTGTGCATTTTTATGGAAAAGATTTTACTTTCTTTTTCTCATTGATTTATGTATTCTTCATCTTATGCACAAAGCACTTTGAATTGCCTCGTTGACAATTGTGTGCTTTATAAAATAATTTTTCTCAATTCTTATGACTTAGTTGCTCAATAATAACGAAACGGTATCTACACAAATAAAGTACAAATTAGTGTGTGGTTAGTTTAGCCAGATTGTTTTGTTCATGATTTTAACTTACTGTAGATGAAGACTGAAGGCACATTTTATGAGAAACCATTTGCAACTGGTCCATATCCATACATATTATTTGTTTACTGGCAGACTTGAACAAGCATGTCTGTCTCATGGTTAAAAGGGAAGCGAGAAAGAGGTTATATTTGAATATTTTCAGTGCTCGAACTTGTCAATAATTTAATGAGATGTAGTATTTCAGCTCTTTGGGTTGTCCTGCTTAATCTGAAATTACAGAAAAAAATGATAATTATTTATATGAAACTAAAAAAAGAATAGCCAACTTGTTAATAGTTTGCCAAGACTTGGTTTTATGAGACTTTTAAATTTGTGTAGTACCAGCTAAATTCAAAATAACAGCTCTGTCTGGTTCTTGTTCCCAAAACAAATAGTAGAATTAAGCTGATAGCAAGTGTGATAAAAGTCTGCAGGGTGGTGCTGTATTTAAGAAAACCAGCGTAAACAAATGTCCCTCTTCACCTTCGGCCATCATTTTGATTGAAGCTCTGCTTATTAACTATGTCAGATATTTCACAGAACGATTTGGAGGATTCAGCAAATTTTTTCCAGCAGGTGTGTAAAACACAATGTTTGAGTCTGAACGGACTCATGAGAATACTCTGCTCCTTCCAAAATTGTATGTAAGAACCAAAAAACTAAAGCTTGATAGTAATCTTCATTTGTTATCACTGTATCTTCCTCCCACCGTTTATATCAGCTATTATTTGTCTTGGACTAATAACCATCACTGCTTTAACATGAATTATTTTTAATGTTAATGCTTCAAACCCATTGTATCGCCCTCTAGTGGCGATTTCTAGTATTGCGGTGCTACACGTTTCACTCCTGGGGAGCTGTTAGATAAAGGAGTAATACTGCCCTCTACTGTTGGTCTAAGGTTCATGCAGTTAAAAGATTTTCCAATATATACATTTTCCATACTTCTAGAGCGAAATTTGCAAAGCTTTCATTTTTTTTTCTTAAGTCAATGTTTATGTATGAATAGAAAACTCCACTATTAATTTCAGATGCTTCCAGTGGTCAGACATTAAATACAGAACCTACAAAAGCCACATGATGTAAGAAAGGCTAGATGAAAGGATGATGGTATGGACAGGTGGATTTATAGACTGATAGATGGATGGACAGATTGACAGAAGGATGAATACAAACCTTGTGTGTCATTCTTTTATTTAAAAAGTAGCATAAAAAGGACACTGGTTGGAACAATGTACTTCAGAAATTTAAATTCAATACACTGACAATAGAAGAGGTAATAAAATCTGGAAATACAAACGTGTTCTTTATACACACTTTTCTTTTTCTAAGTGGAAAATACTTAAATAAAAATTCCAGACTTTTGAAGACTACATGAATGCTGCAGATGTGACCTTTAAACATATCTGAAAATAAAACAGTGGTTCATGATTCAACCATGAACTTTAACAGGACCATATTGATAGATTAGAACACATGAAGTAGTTCATTTATTTCAGTAAATGAATTCAAAAAGTGAAACACATACACGCTGATTAGTGATTACACATGGAGTGGTATATTTTAGGCATTTATTTCTGTTCATTTTGATTATGATGGTTTAAAGCAAACGAAAATCCATTCTGTTTTTCAAAAAACGATACAATTAAATGAGACCAATAAAAAAGGATTTTTAATACAAAATTGTATATCTGCTGATAAATATATTCATGTACTGTGCAATATATGCACTCAATACTTAGGCCTCATTTTGCATTTATTGCATCAATGCAGCGTATTGTAAGGTAATCAGCCTGTGGCTCTGCTGTGGTGTTAAGGCAGCCCAGGTTCACTTAGTAACAGCTTTCAGCTCATTGACATTGTCGGAGCTCATCTTCATCCTGACAATTCTCCATAGATTCTCTTTTGGGTTTAGGTTGTGCAACTTTGCTGGCTAATCTAGCACAGTGATAATGGTCATTAAACCAGGTATTTGTACTGCTGGCAGTGAGGGCAGGTACTGGAAAATGAAATGAGCATCTCCATAAAGCTTGTCAGAGGGAAGAATAAGGTGCTCTAAAATGTCTTGGTGGACAGTTGTGATGCCTTGGGACCATTTGATATCTCCCCCAAACTGTTGAATGGGCTCTGGTTCATAATCATCTCAAGGCAGCAGTCATCCCTGTTGTTAGGTTACCTTTACCTACCACATCTTTTTCTTCCGCTTAGCTTTCCATTAATAGCTCAGATACAGCAATCTGTAAATAGTAACCTTTGGTGTTATGTATTATCTTACAATATTTTGGAAAGAAATCTGGGGCTTTCACTTGCTGTAAAATAAACTCATCAAATTTAAAAGTTGAAATACATCAATATATCATGAATCTATATAAGATGGAGATTGACCTTTCACATAATTTAAGATTTTACTAATGTTAAAATGTATTGAGATGTACCTGTATCCAAGTGAAAAAATCAGGAGTCATTGTTTCTTTTAGATTTATTAAACTTCAATGTTGCATACATAGAAAGTGTCTAGAAAGCTACAAAATATCTAGTGTTGTCAAGAAGGCATCATAATGTCACGGAGCAAAGACAAGACCATGAGCAGAACACGGAAACAGCACAGCTTCTTTTCTCTCCGTTGCTCCGACACTTTACGTTCATGAGTATGAAAAGATATCACACATCTCTACCATGAAAATGCTAAGATATACTTTTATACAAAAGACATTTTACAAAAAAACAAAGATCTGCACACAGAACCAAAAGGAAGTGAACATGTGAGCTATTTTAAAAATCACTTTAAAGCCATCATCATCAGAGATGATCATTAAACAGAAAGGTACCAGTACCCAGTCTGAAAATCAAAATTACAAATAACAAGAGCTAAACTGCTGATATGTTTGTAGCATGATTGAAGGTAGCTCTTTGTGTGTGTGTGTGTGTGTGCCTGTGGGTCCATTTTCCCTTAAAATGGTTCAGCAGACATTAGTGCCATCAGAGGCATCAGTCCTGCGTTGTTAGTGTTTATGTCAGCAGTGCAGCAGTGACAACACTACCATCGGAATGGGCCTCAGTATACAGACAATGTCATCACAGAACAAAGTATATAGGTACAGTAAAAAAAACAAAAAAACATCTCACTACAGAGTGTAATCAATAAATGTGAACAGATACACAGGGAAAACATACAAACAAAGGCAATTACAGCTCCACACTGTCCACAGGACTGTGGCAAAAATACTAAAAGACTGAACTCTAACTGCATTCTCCAGAGACATTGTCTGTAATTATTTGATAATTCTTTGACTAAACTTCTTCAAATGACTACAATCTTTGTAATAAACAGCAAAATGTTTAAGTAATTAAGATCCTTACAGTGAAAGTTATAGCTTTGATGCTCCCAGTCACACTGCTGCAGCAGCTGTAGAAAAGTTTGGATATAAATCCCGTTTCAACTAGAAAACAGTCCTATATGTGATTTTAGATTTAATGCCGTTAAATAAACTTCTATTTTTAAAATTTCAATAGGTGTTAAAAGCTGGAACCACAAACTTGTGTCTGCATCGCTAAAGAAAATGTAACAGATTCCAGTTTTTCTAAAAATCTGCGTGCAAACACTTGAACCTGCAAGTGTGCACGAAACAGACCACTTCAGTGTTTTTGCATCCTGCTTGCAGTCAGCGGGGTGTAAAAATTAAAGTCTAAAGAGAGAAAAACAATTTTCTTTAAACACATATTTTAAATTGATCAATATTGTAATTAAGAATGATTTACTCATTAACCATATTTGTCCTGCTGTCAATCAGTCCTCAGTCCTTTAAAAAAAAGGCAATGTGGTGATTGGTGTCACTTGTGTTCTGTTTTTGGTTTAGCAACATTGATTTTTTTTTTATATCTGTTTAATCTTTTTTAAACTGGAAATTTGAAACCAAAGGCACTTTCTCGCCACCATGCAGAACACTACAAGAGATTCTCCCAATTATTTTTGGTCTTTTGCAACAGGAAAGGCAGCTGTTCTGTGTTTGTTTACACTCAAAGAAAATCATTAGAAACTCTTCTCCTAGCTTACAAACCCATCCGAATATAAGTGTACTGCGTCTAAAAAAAATTATGAAATTGGATTTCTAGGAAAGTCTTGATTTGATGAATTGTAATTTAAGACATGAAAGGAGTAGCATATTGTTGTTTTTGCCTGTTTAGCTCACAAAACCAACATTAGACCAAAACGGAAGGTAATGAGTACATTCTAAGGCACTGTACACTTACACTTTGGCTGATTGTACTAAATACACACTGCAAACAAAACAGGTCTAATGTGGTAAGAGTTCACAGTTTTTATGGCATCTTTTGGAGTTCACAAACAGCTTTATTAGGTTTAAGGCTTAGGATTGAAGCAGGCAACGAAAACGTGAACTCGACAGGAATCAATACAGCCTGGTCCTGAGGCATGCTAGTTCAGGGTGATCTGTAGTGTCATCATAATTTAACCTGTGGTTTTAAAAGCTGCAGCATCACTAAGGCGAGCACTGGGAGGAGAACAAAGTGCTTCCGGACCAGAAGGGTCCAATTCAGAGTCGTGTTAGGTGTACTTTAACTTGCTTAGAACATTAAGAGCATTAAGAGTTCTCCTATCAGCTGTCACACAGGAAATACTTGTTTGCAAAGGAAAAATTCTTAGCAGGCAAGTTTCTCATAGATGGGTTATACAGTGTCTGGCAAAGTATTTATTACTCTTAAACTTTGTTATGGATTTTGGTCAGAAAGCACCTAAGTAGTGTGCAGTTTAATTTTACAGTAAAAGAGCATGGTGTAACAGCCAACCTGCTGAGACATGGCAGTCTACCTAAATGGACAGGCATGTTAAGGACAGCATCAATCAGAGAAGCAGCCAAGAGGTCCATGGTAACTCTGGAGGAACTTCGGAGATTCACAGCTCAGGTACATGAATCAATTACCAGAAAAGAAAATCCACAAATCTGTCCTTTATAGAAAAGTGGCAAAAGAAATTTGATGCTGAAAGAAGAAGACTAGCACGGCACATATTGCTGTCTACACACCATCCCCTTGGTAAAACATGGTGGTGGCAGCATCATAATGTGGACATGATTTTTTTGAATAGGAAATGGAAGCTGGTTGAAGTTGATGGGAAGACAGATGGAAATAAATAAATGACAATGCAGGTAGAAAATCTGTTAGAGGCTGCAAAAGACTTGCCACAGGAGTGGAGGTTCACCTTCCAGCAAAATAACAACCCTAAACCTACAGCCAGAGCTCCAATAGAATAAAGCAAATTCATGTGTTAGAAGGGCCCAGTCAAAGTCAAGATGTAAAACCTATTGCAAATTTGTGGCAAGACTTGAAAAATGATGATCTCAGATATTCTCCATCCAATCCCTAAAAGACTTGCAGCTGTAATTGCACCGAACAGCAGTTCACAAAGTATTGACTCAAGAGGGGTGAAATCAGATGCAAGCCACACTTTTCAGATTGTAGACAAGATTCAGAACTACTTATCTTTTTCCTTAAACTGTACAGTTATGCACTACTTTATGTTGTTGAGCTTTCTAGTTTTAATTTAACCAAAATGTAAAACAGTTCAAGGGTGATGAACACATTTGCAAGACACTGCATCCACCGTACATATGTTTTATTCACAGTGTATTTTATTGTTGTGTTTAAGATCTGGAGTGCTTTAACAGGAATATATATACATTTTTACAACCATATGCTTTCAGCCACTGTGTTTATATATGTGTGTTGTTGTGTTTCTTTGGGAAGCCTATTTTGCTGTGGGAACATGTTTTTCTACATGATGTATCCTGACAACGTATGAAGCACAGATTTACAAAACATCCTCAACACAAACTGTTCAGACCATCACAGGCTGCAAGTTCTTTTTTCCCCTTAGTCTACATAACAAAGCAGAAAAAGACAACACATATATTTCCATTTAACAAATAAATCTTCTTAATTATTTTGAAACAACCGACTAAATATTGAAAAATGAAATTCCCATAAATTTCCCATTAAAACATAAAACAACTGTACCATATTTCACAGCTGCGGTCAAACAACAAACACTTACATCAAACTTATGACGAACTGACTTCACCTCATACCTCAACCATAGAGCATTGAAAGGCTGACTTTCATGCAGAGGCACTGCCACTTGTTTTGAGGTTGATGAGTCTATAAGGAAAAAAGATAATAAAATGGAGAGAGCTTTCATTCCTTTACCAGTCTGTAGATATGATGCTGGGCGCCGTGCTCGCTGTTCGACACTTCAAACACGCACGCCATACATAGCAACGTCTCCTGGGTGTCCCGATTTGACACCACCTGCAAGAGAAAACGTACGTTGTTGATTCTGGGGACCGGTCCAGGGTGTGCCCTAAATCTTACACCTGCTACGGTGACTCTGACCAGAATGGACTACAGAAAATGTGTTTTGTGTGTCCCCAGGCACAAAATAATGTATTCTTATAAGGTGAAGGTCTAAAACAATTCCTGATTAAAGATTAAAAGATTTCTGATTATAGCTTTCAGGGCAGTACAGAAACTATGTTTAAATTGTTCCTTAGGAGGCTAAAAAAATAGTTGTATTATCCATTTCTTTCAAACAGATATTCCTTTAAAAATTAGTTTTTAATTTTCTAAAATTGTTTTAGAGATGTTCTTATTCTATCCTAACTCGTATCTAGATGAGGTCATTTTCAAAATACGGAAGTTAGAGTCCCTTATTATCTCAACTTCCAATACCTTCTTTTGGTGTACTATCTGATCTAACAGTTAAATCCCTAGCAAGCCGTTTTGCCACTACTTCCAGTTTGTGTGGGCAGCACTTGCAAAATCCTGGGCAAATTATTTAGTAAATCTAATAAATATGAGTTTCCCCATCTGTGGAAGTGTTTTTTTGCCTTTACAATGATGTTCACAGTTAAAGAAACACTGTAACCTCTTTTGTGACAGCCCTGTCTGAAGCAGGCCAATGTTTTTTTGTATGTTGGCTCGTAATCCTTTCAGAGTCGACGGTCAAACTACATCCAATCTCTGGAACTCTGTTTGTGCAGCTTAACAATCAACACCTTTTGACTTTGAATTATGTTCAAAGACAAAAAGCCTTTTTGTCAGTTCCTTCAGGAGTTCACGACAGTAGGGATGTCTGACAGAAAAATTACATAAAAGCCGGATTTACAAATGTTCCAATTTTTTAAGACAGAATATGTTCTTAAACTTTTTATCAGCTAATGAACATCCTGTTTGAGCTTGAATGCAGTTTTGCTCACATTTTTTGCATTTTAAAGCTCTACTTACAACCTGGTTAGGATCCAACAGTGAAAAATCCAAATTCTTGCAATTTCTTCCCCAGTTGTAAGAGTTTGGTCAGGGTGTATTTGCACATAAAAATGTAATCTCCAACAGGGATGGAACAAATCAGCTTCTTAGGTTCTCAAACTGACCCATGGCTTGACTGATATGGAGCTCCACTTCAAAACCTTTGTAAATTCAAACATTTATCTCAATGTGGCACTGGGAAAAATCCCACATAAAAAAACAACATATCAACCTGCATCATAGAAATTGTGAACCTCAGTGCAACATTAAATCAACAACTGTACACAACTAAAGAGAATTGAAGAGAGCAGCAAGGATAGGTTAAAAAATACTAACATGTAAATTAAAGGTCCAAGCATGTGTTCGGCTGTTAAGGGGTCTTGCAGCAGCAATTTTTTTCTGACATGTAAAAAAATAAAATGCTGCCTCCATCCTCTAGGTGGCACTATGCTGTTTAACTAATAGAGATATGCAGTATCGACCCACAAAAATCAAATCAATGAGCTGGCATGCGTGGCCAACTCATCGAGCAGAATGAAAAAAGTCAATTTGTTGAGGCTGGAAACTGTTAAACAATCTCAGTTTCGGTGATGTTTTTGGACCCTGTGGTACATATTATTCTCTCCTGCATCTTTCC
Organism: Crenichthys baileyi; assembly: GCA_036173005.1. Classification (NCBI taxonomy): domain Eukaryota; kingdom Metazoa; phylum Chordata; class Actinopteri; order Cyprinodontiformes; family Goodeidae; genus Crenichthys; species Crenichthys baileyi. Next base: position 83,962 of record JAHHUM010002741.1, on the reverse strand, counting down.
TGCCTCTCAAACCTTCTTAGCATTTACCAGCAGGGTGGGAGGAAGACTAATTATTATTCTACAACTATTTCTAATACTTCCTTTAGGAAAACTCATAAAATGTTTCTGGAAAAAAGACCCTGGGTATTGTCTTGCATATACACACGCAAATATCGATCTATGTCTGACTTTTAATAATAGCTTTTTTGCTTTAATTATTTCTTTGTGGTTAATGACACTTAAGACCCCATGAGATGGCTAATAACAACAGTTCCTGCCCTCTCTTATCCTCCCTTTCCCTTTCGGATAATGAGACTCCTGGGACAGTGTTTCATCCTCTGTGGAATGAGAGGAATGTCAGAGCAGCAAAAACGACAGCTGGAGCCACCGACAACACATCCTGAGAGAGAAAGGGGGGAAGAATGAGAGTCCGGGGGAAGGTCAGGGAGGTGCTTACCAATAAGATGGTGAAGTTTTCCAGAACGCTGTTCATCATATACTTCTCTGGGAGATGTTTTAGCTTGTGGATGAAGTTGATCATATATTCACACATGGGAGACCGGCTTATTCGGTAGACAAAGCGTCCATTCTCAAACCGTGCATATTCAGTCTGTGGAAAGGAACAGAGTACTTAGAGCTGGAATATATTATAAATAATTCAAATAAAATGAAAAATATAAAAGTTCATTGCAGCAACAAAGATTCAAGGCATTGTATTGATTCTAAGTGACAGAAAAATAAGTTCATACCTCTACTTTCTCAACCACCTGCTTGCCAAAGGAGCAAACCTTTGTTGAACATGTTATGGTCATGTTCTCTGAACTCTCATACTGGCTGGTCACTCCATAGAATGATCCGGTTTCATCTTGAATGTTGCAGTTTAGGTCAGCCTGGGGGGAAAAAAAGACATAGCATGAGAAAACTCTTTTTTTAGGATTTTGTTAGGATTACCTCTGTACCTCTGTACTCTGTACCTCTGTACTAACTTGTCACTAGTTGCAGATTGAGCCTATCAGCACAAAATCTATCAGTATGATGTGATAGACATCTTTTACTGTTTTATTGCAAAGAAGTCAAACGTAATAAAATAACTGGTCCAATACAGGAAAATAATCATTGTTGTATTTTGCATAAAAAACATGAAACAACTTATTGGACTTTTGTGCAGTTTAAACCCAACTGCAAACTGATTGATTATTTATTTATATAGTGTTGACCCGACTTGGGCACTTCAAGAGCCCTGCGCAACATTTGGCTGTGAACATGTTGTTACACTGGACAGCGGTGGTCAATGAGAAAAAAAAAATGATATTTGGATTAAGTGTTAATTCCACATTCAAATCCAAACACGCACTTTTTAAAGGTTTCAGAGGTTCAGCCACTCATCCAGTTCTCAACAACAACCACAGTTAATCATTGGGCCCTTAAGAAAAAATGTACAGCCCAACACTGTTATAGACTTATAATGTGTTAGAAATGCCAGCAGACTTAAAAATTTGCCATAAAACTAAAGGACCCCATTTAATTTTTAAGTCATTAGTAACTCCCTTCATAGAATAATTGCAATTTTTAAAGTTGAGTTCTGTGTAGAGGTTATCTGCAATCATGGCAAGGGTTTATAAAATAGAACTTTGATTCAGAACCTGCATGTTTTTGGACTGTGGGAGGAAGCCAGAGTACCTTGAGAAAACCCAAGCATGCATGGGGAGAGCACGCAAACTCACTACAGAAGGACCCTGGCTGAGATTCCATGTTGTAAAATGGCAGAAATCTTTACAATTGATCCTACCCTAACTAACTCTCAGATAAGTCTTCAAGAAACAGAATCGCTGTTGTTTATTCAAGCTGAAGTCACTGACATAGCGAGATATAAAACATTCCTGATAGCTCCACAGAACCACAACATGTGCTGGAGTTCTGAACAAAATAGATATGATGGTCTGGCAAAATTAAATGCATTTAATAAACTCTAAATGGAATATAAAGTGTACCATCACCACCTTTAATATTCATAGACAAGCATGCTACCAGCCTTACAAATCTTAAAAAACAGCATTGTAAATAACTCATATTTTCTTCCCTTGTTCAAAGCAACGTTGATGGTTGGAGCTCCTACCAGTAACTGAGAAGAATATGACTTATTACCAGAAACATTATCCATTAACTAAATTAGTTTCTAAAACCTCAGATGAACAGAAGCTACAACATCCTCGACATTTATTGGCATGCCTAAAAACGTGTAAAAAGTCTTTAACAGCTTAAACTGTCATTTTTTTTGTTTCAGTAACTCAGATTAAACGTTTTAGAACCCATGCACTTTAATTTTGATATTATTATTATTCAAACTAAGAGACTATTGTATATCACAGAATCACCAGTGCATTTACATACAGTACAGACCAAAAGTTTGGACACACCTTCTCATTTAAAGAGTTCTCCTTATTTTCATGACTATGAATATTGTAGCTTCACACTGAAGGCATCAAAACTATGAATTTAAAACATGGGAATTATATACTGAACAAAAAAGTGTGAAAAAATGAAAATATGTCTTTAAATTCTAGGTTCTTCAAAGTAAACCACCTTTTCCTTTGATACTGCTACGGAAACTCTTGGCATTCTGTTGCATGAGCTTCAAGAGGTAGTCACCTGAAAAGTGCGTTTCACTTCACCAGGTTGTGACCTGTCAGGTTTAATAAGTGTTTGGATTTCAAGCTTATAAATTGCCCCGGTTGGACCATCTAGTTGTGTTGTGCAGGAGGTGGGGATACAGTACACAGCTGATAGTCCAACATGAATAGACTGTTAGAATTTGTATATGCCAAGAAATAAAGCAGCTAAGTAAAAGAAAAAACGACCCACCGTGGCATCATTACTTTATAGAATGAATGGTCAGTCAGGCCTTTGCGAAACAATTGGGAAAACTTTGAAAGTGTCCACAAGTGCCGTCGCAAAAACCATCAAGCGCTACAAAGAAACTGGCTCACATGAGGACTGCCCCAGGAAAGGAAGACCAAGAGGCACAAGAGTGTGCGGAGCAGTAATCAAAGCAAAAGGTGGCTACTTTGAAGAACCTAGAATATAAGACATATTTTCAGTTGTTTCACACTTTTTTGTCACAGAATAACATTTTTTGTCACCACTCTTCAAAATAGGAATGACAGCAGAACATATAATTCAATTAAGGCAGATATGTCTTGATCTTTATAGGTCAGCAAATGACAGAACAAAATAGCTACATATCTAAACTTGACCATATCTTAATAATTATACAGTGTAAAAGGACTGAAGCTGTGAGAACTGTGAGAGATTTCTTCAGTGTGAGACATATTAAAATACTGATTAATTCTAATCCTGCAGGTTTCTCATCTCTCATCTCCCACACTGTATATAACATTCTTATATATATATTACATATTATATACATATTCTTTTGTTATTATTTAAAACATCTCTATTTTGATTTATGGAAAATCAAGCGGCAAAAAATGCTTTCTAAAAACATAAGCACATAGCAGATATGATCATAGATCTGCTAGGATTATTTATATACATTGAATTTAAGGTTTTCGAGCCACATTAGCATAAACATGTAAATGCACTCATACTGAGGAAAAAAAACTCTAACAAGAACTAAATGAAGTTACATTAGGAGACTGATTTTTGAGGATTAACGGGTCCGCTCCTGGAGGGCAGCCTTTCTGTGCCCCGAACATCCTGTTCATTATGGGCACAAAAAGAGGAGACATTCTCCCAACAACATTCTCCTCCTTCATTAAGCAAAGCAGTTACACGTTCATTATTTTGCAGATTCTGTCGTTCATTTGAAATTCAGATTCGCCGGTCACTTCAAAAGGAATTCGAGGGGACTTAGTCCAAGTGCATACGGGGGCTACTTTGTTGGCCACCGCTTGTTAGCATTTTGCATCAGGGAGGAAATACATGCAATGTTTAAACAGCCATTAGGAGTGCAACCAGGTCACTCCATTGTTACGAGATATTACACTGAATTAGCGAGTGCTTTGATCAAAAGGCTCTCCTGCTATGCAAGTCCAAATATAGCACAGTACATTCTGCAAACATTAAGGGTGCAATCTTTTCTGTGCAGCCTGATTACCACAAATCACCAAATACAAACTTGAACACAGAAATACGGAACAGGATCCTGTTTTTTTGTATGTATGATTATAAATTAAATTAAATAACCTTGAAACTGTGGATCATATTTTCACACTTACCCAGAATTTGATGAGAAAAAAGGAATTCTGAGGACCTTTTCCATACAGCTCCTTCAATCCTCCTTTTTTTTCTGGAAATTTATCATAAATCTGACGAATGTCCACCGACTCCAGCAAGGCGTCGCTGTAGGAATGATTTGTCTGTCCGATGTGTACAAACAGGTGCTTGTTGTACTGAAAGAATAAACAAATAGTTTTTTGCATGCATTAAAATATTTACTTCAAAATTATGAAGACTTTGTCTCATAAACGTAAATACATAAACCCCCCAAAGTGCTTTAGTTAGCTAGTAGTTAATGGTTTCAGATCAGCCGAAGATAACCTAAATGAATACATAATGTAGTTTCCAAAAGGGAAATAACTTTTCTAAACAAACCTGGCCCTAGGTTGAAAAGTAACTGCAGCTTAAATCTAATAATTGGTTGTGCAATACTTGGCTGTAATGATTGCCATCAAGCATTTGCAATAACTTGCACCCAGTTTTTATATTCATGTGGAGAAATGTGGGTTTCTGTCCTTTGTTTTAATTCAGCCACATTGGAGGGTTTTTGAGCATAAACAGCCTTTTTAAGGATTTGCCACAACATCTCAAATGGGTTTTAAAACCAGACTTTCACCAGACAGCACCTAAACCTTCATTTTGTTCTTTGAACTACTCAGAGTTGGACTTGCGTGTGTGCTTTGGATCATTGTCCTACTGCATAATTCAAGTGAGCTTGAGTTTAAAATCATATGTGATGGCCAGACATTCTCCTTCAGGATTTTCTAGTAAGAAGCAGAACTCATAGTTCCATCAATTATAGCATGTCATCTTGGTCCTTAAGCAGTAAAACAACCCTAGACCATTACACTACCACTGTCATATTTAGCTGGAGGTATGATGGTGTTTTTTTTTTGCAGTGCTGTGTTGGTTTTAGGATAGATGCAACAGGACACAGGCCTTCTGACAAGTCCCACTTTCCTCTTGTAAATCCAGATAATACTTTTTTCAAGTATAAGCAATTATCAAGATTTAATTTTTTGGTGATCCAAATGTTTACATTTCACAAAAAAGTAAAAACTGCATCCTTTAATCACAGCACTGGAAATACCCCGTCAAATGCTCAAAATAACAAGTAAATAATATCCAGGATTAGACTGGCAATAATTCCATGACAAGGGAAATATCCCCGTAAAACATGACTTTTTATTTGAGTAATGGGATTTAAACTGATTATATTTATGACTCTCAAATGAGTTAATAAGATCCAGTTCCTCTTATGCCAAAAATATGTAGACTCACTCTTTTCCTTTAAGCAAAGCCAGGAAAACCAAACTGTTTAATGAAAAAAAAAAAGTTAAGTATGGTTTTCACACTCCATTACAAAAACTGATCTCTATCAGGCGCTGATTTAGAAAACCACATAGTGAAATTATGTTTATCTCAAAATCTGGTAGTCGTAGATGGATGCTTCTGCAAACTAAAAAAACTTCCCTAATCAGGTTAACAAGAATTCTGACTGTTAAACAGCACAGAATTAGAGTAGGCCTTTCTCTGAAACAGTATTATCTTTTTTTAATCCTTCAACTTTCAAATATGAATAAAGCTATGTTAGGGTTAGATTGCACATACCTAAATTCAGATAAACAGAAAAGCAAACTAAGATTTACATTTTATTTTATGCTTTGCCCCTAAGTTAAAATCAGCTTTTGTGACATGTTACTTTTGGGGCAAGTGAAACATTTTAGATCCCTGAGTATTATGTAAGATGAATGACTTTAAGAAAACAAGATGCATGATCCAGGTAACGATTGGTGAATCCCAATGTTTCACATCATTTTAAGCTGCCTTTAAAGAAGCAGATTGATCTAAAATCCTTGTGTGTTGCTGCAGAGCAGACTTCATTCCACTCAGCTTGCTCTGGCCTCCACTCAGCTGAACATTTGTCTGGGAAAATATTTTCTCTGCATTCACAGAGCGAAGCTAGCTGCAGGCTGATAAGAGGTGGAAAGAAAAACCATGAGTAGAGTGTTTAGGTATATGGCTCTCCCCACCGAGTCAGGGTCTCTCTGCTGCTCTAAGAAAGCGGAGAACTCCACCAGTCGAAGTTTGGATGTACCGATGGAGCGGCCTTGCCATGCTGGAGCTGTGGGAGCTTGAGCGGCGGCAGGTTCATAACCTGCAAATACAGAAGAATAACCAGGGTTTCACCTACTTTCTGAAAAGTTTTACAGTAAATCCTAAACACATTCATTTTTAAAGTATCCCTACCCTCACTTTAAATGAAAAGGCAAATTGATTTATGAATAGCATACAATTGTTTGGATAAATACCACTCAACAAATAACCTGCTTTTTAACTGGATGTTATTTATTCACACACAATATCAGTCTGTTTTTACACGTTTGATATAATTACCATACTGTATACAATAACTGCAGTATGCAACATGGAAGCTAGACTAGCTAGGGATAGTCAGTGCATCAGTAGAAGAAAGCTGTGGCTGGAACTGCCAGGCTGGAGGCCTAGAGGAAGTGCAATTTCACCAGATCTTTCAGTTTAAACCAAACACAGAAGCTTCAAATGGTGTTTTAGCTTAATTAAACAAGATACAGGGTGACATTGAATTAAATCCTGTAATGGTGCTTTTCTATAAATGGTATGAGATGGCGTGTGCACCTAAAAGATACTGACATTGTTTTATACAACCTTAGTCAAATGATTCAGAAACACTGCAAATCTTTAAATAGTCCAATACAATTCACAGATGTATTATATATCCAGCTTCCTCCAAAACTATTGGCTCAGTAAAGATGCATAAAAGCCGTAAAAATATCTTATTGCTGTATCATAATCTCAAACTGGCTTTAGAATTTTAAAAGATAAACTTCAATTCAAGGGCTGCACGGTGGTGTAGTTGGTAGCACTGTTGCCTTGCAACAACAAGGTACTGGGTTCGATTCTCGGCCAGGGGTCTTTCTGCATGGAGTTTGCATGTTCTCCCTGTGCATGCGTGGGTTCTCACCGTGGGTTCTCACCGGGTTCCTCCCACAGTCCAAAGACATGCCTGTTAGGTTAATTGGTCACTATAAACGCACCTTAGGTGTGTGCATGGTTGTTTGTGTGTTGCCCTGTGATGGACTGGTGACCTGTCCAGGGTGTACCCCGCCTCTTGCCCATATACTGCTGGAGATAGGCACCAGCTTCCCCGTGACCCACTATGGAATAAGCAGTTGAAATGACTGTCTAACAGACTTCAATTCAAATACATTCATTCAGTGTGAAAAAACACATTTTATTCAAGAAGGCACGTATATCACACTTACGCCTGCCGTCAAACGTTTGTACAACCCCCTTTGCCAATAGGACAGCACTTAAATCTTTTCCTGTTATATTTCACAGGATTGGAGTATATAAAAAGGGGGATCTTTGACCAAAGGCTCTTTGCTAAATCCTTCAAGATCATCCCGAGTCCTGCATCCTCTCCAAAGCTCTAATAAATGGATCTATAAATGGATTTTTGTGTTACCTCATATTTATACCAAAGAATAAAGGAAGTCATGGACTAGCATTTAAAAGTTCCCTATACATTCTGGTCAACCTAAAACAGGAAGGAATAAAATCACTCAAGATAAAATTAGTATTTTTCTAAAACCAAAAGGTGAAATTATGCTAATGTGAGAAAATATGTATTTATTTTACGACTTTTCACACCCCTTTACAAAGGAGTAAAAATAAGTGTTACGAACACTTCACTATTGAAGTCACAAGCGTATTTATTAAAAACCAGGGTGAATTTGCAGGTGGACCATTTATTCTGTTGAGAAATGCTGAGACCTGTAGTGTATTGTTAGTTTTATTGCTTGCATAAGATATTCAAACCCTTTTTGTATTAAAAACAAATCAGTCCAAAGCAATAACCAGCTTATATTCTTTTTCACTTGCAGTGAAAAACAAATCAGGAAGGAGCTTTGCCTACCAGAATCAAACAGTACTATTGGACTGGAAATGGACAATTGGAGCATTGTTAACACTATGCAATTTACTAAATTTGGTTAGAGTGAAGATAAGTGAGCCTTTATTCTATATTTTCACTTTCTGTTTAAATGATGCATGAGCATTATTTATTAAGATGATTCTCACTTGAGATGGCTGTTGTGACTGCTGGCTGGATGGGATACGGTTGCTGGGTAAAAGGCTTAATACTGAAACAGAAAAGCACAGTTTTTTAGTGCAAAAAACGCTATATGGAGACATAAAATATATTAGCATAGACTGAATGTTTTTTAAAGACTTATTTTTGAGACTTACTCTTGTGAGGATCCCGGCTGCCCGGCTGATATCATACCCTGCCATAACTAGAGAATGAAGACACATAAATCATCAAAGTAAGTCCAACTGTGAACATCTGTTGAATGCAACATCTAAAGGCTCCTAATCTTTACTGATTACAGTTATCTTGACTACAACTCCTTCTGATCATGTGTTTATCAGATTGGGACAGTTGTTGCAAAGCTGTGGTGTGAAATGTGATTTGTCCAGGGTGTTGGTGCGGTTGGCCCGGCTCCTGCCCTGGGTGAAGGTTCTTACCCCTGCTCCTGGGAAGGCAGGCCGAGGGATGCCTGGCAGGCCGAGTTTGTTGTGAATTGCCGTGGCAGAGACGATTTGAGCCGAGGACATGGAGGCCATACTCTGGAGGGCTTTGTCCTTCACGGCTTGGTCCTTTAACGGCAGTCACAAAAGGCTTACCACTCGCACAGAAGAGAGAGGAGGGGGAATGGGGGGCATGTTGCTGAGGTAGCAACAACCAGAGTCTAAACTGCACGTTGAAAACACCACTAACCTCTCTCACAGCAGTAAACAGCAAGCATATTAAATGAAGCAGCATCAGCATTGCCATGCTAAGGACAGACTTGTTTTTTGAAAGTATGCCCTAAACAACAGTCTCCGAATTTCAATATACGACAGCAGGCAGTGGTATGCAGCGGAATTAAACTTTACTTTATGGCTAATCTTCCAAGAAAATACTTTTAAAATGCTCATTTGGAAGCACTCATCTCAAGGTTACATTTTTCTGCATGTCAAAACTCACATATAAACATTTGAAAGAATTTCTGAAGTAAGGCTGAAGGTCCTCAACTCACTTCACTAAGATTATTTAAGACTAGCGAGTCACGTTTGCTCCTTTTGTTTCACATTTGCTCCATAGGTTTGGAAGTAATCAAAGTACACTAAGCGCTTAATTACTGTGAACATTACACAATACTAACTTTCAAAAGAATTCTGCAAAATTTAGAGAAATAAATGCTGCAGCAGTGTGTGCATGTTGGCACTGTGGAAAGCCCATGCAGACCTATTGGTGGCAGAAGCTTCAGGTAGGCATGCTGGCAGTGGATCTCAGTGTAGCAGAGTGATAACACACAGAGGCACCAATACCAACTGAAAACAGTGCAGAAGCTAATGTGTCACTATGGCTGCAGCACAAATGCAAAATTAGAAGCAGCACACAAAGCATTTAAATAAAGCACAAACTGCAACCCAAAATTGAAAATAAATACTCACCATACTGGTCACCTAAACGCAAAAAAACAAGGTTTTATTGTACGCTTATAATCAAAATAATGTATGTAATTAAAATTTCAGGTATGCATAACAAATATTCAAACTTTAGTTGTAAATCATCTCATTTTAATGACATTTTAACTACAGAATATCAAGTGTGCTAGCATGTACGTGTCAGGAACACTTATGAACAAAAGGATAATGAAATTTGTATTTACAAATTAGCCCCAGCCTTTGTGGTTAAAGTCTTCTTCTATAATTCCCTGATCAGCAGTCATCACTCAAGACAAAACAAAGCAGTAACGTAATAACTGTAATTTTACTGAAATGCAACAGAAAAGAGCAGAGGCAGCAGGTTTTGATGCTGCCTTAATGAAGGGTACACTTGGATTTCTCTTTGCTGCTGAACTCTAATTTGCTTTAAATGAGAAAAGACAGGGATTCATACAAAAGGTGTCTGTTTTTCTTCACACAGCCGCCGGTGCCCCTGAAAGGCCAGGCACTGATGTGGCTAGTGGCTCTCTCAGCACACACACACACACACACACACACGATGCACAAATTAATGAGGGGTCATTAATTCATGTTGAATACTGGGAGAGGAGCAAAGTGTGAAAGTCAAAATGTATAGTCCTGGGAAAAAAGTGAAAAAGGCACACGGGTAGAGTGGCCTTTGACATAAAAAAATACCTTAAATACTGGTCGGTATTATTCAAGATTACTTATTTTACAATGCGCCTCTCCCACTTTAATTTTCTTTTCTGAAAAGCCTTCCTTCGTGACTTTAGCAGAATTCACAATTTCTGAAATAACTGATGAGAACGTTTAGAAATGATGACATCTAGACTGAAAGGAAGGAAAGCGGCTGAAAGCCATGGCATTGTGAAAACCTGGAGTTATCAACAGATTGGGGACAAAAAGGACAAGAGAAAAATAAAAAGGGCATTTCAGAAAGAAGCAGCTTCACAGCCATTCTTCGCTCTGAATGTGCACCAATGAGACTGACAGGAAAAGTTGGGTTACTCTTTCAAAGAAGGTAGAGGAATAAGGTCTTCTTCGTTTTATTGTTAAACACATACACGTCCTCTCTTTCTCTGTCCCGGCTTTTATAATGAAGTCCGCTTGGTAAGAAATGTACGCAGGCAGAGAGTCAGCACTCAGCCACTCACCAACAGCCAATGCCAGCATGCTTCGCAACACGTTCAATAAACGCACATATATTAAAAAAACTGTTCCATCATTGTATTAAAACCTAAACCAATTAAGAAACTTGAAGATACACTGAATTTTTAAGCCATTAGCCATTTCACTAAATTGATTTAAAGAAAAATTTGGTTAGAATTGTTTTTGCTTAAAGAGAATAGTCATGAACCGAAAACCCTTTTTTAATTAATGTCCAGTCATATGAATTTGTATGATAAAGCGTAAATTAACAAAACACTTTTTGTCTGTTCCACTCAAAGAGATAATCAGCAGGTCAGGTTATGTTTTTTATGTGAAATTCAAATTTATCCAGGGTTTTTTTTTATTTTTATGAAATGTCCATAAAGCCAATATCATTCCTTAGTACTTTGTACCAAATTATAATCTTAGCTTTACACTAATATGTGTAACAGTATATTTTTTAACTTTAGTCGGTTATGACTATCTTTTAGTCTTAGAAGCAGCTTCTGGCTTTGACTTCAGTAAGCTCATACTTAAATCATCTAAAGAAGATCTTTAAACTAGTCTTTAAATCATCTGTTAAAATACTTTAAAAAACCTTTGTGCATATTTGATAATATGGCATTATGTCAAGTGTATTAAAATTAGGACTGGTGCAAAGAGGATTGGGTGGCGGACGAAGGTGGAAACCTCAGCAGCCTGATCCCCGGATGCTTAGGCTGGCTCTAGGGACGTGGAATGTTACCTCACTGGGGGGGAAGGAGCCTGAGCTTGTGCGGGAGGTCGAGAGATATCAACTAGAAATAGTCGGGCTCGCCTCCACGCACAGCGTGGGCTCTGGAACCCATCTCCTTGAGAGGGGCTGGACTCTCTTCTACTCTGGAGTGGCCCACGGGGAGAGGCGGCGGTCTGGGATGGGTTTGCTTGTTGCCCCCCAGCTCAGCCGTCTAGTGTTGGGGTTTATCCCGGTGGATGAGAGGGTCGCATCCCTGCGCCTTCGGGTTGGGGATAGGTCTCTGACAGTCGTTTCGGCCTACGGGCCGAGCGGTAGTGCGGAGTACCCGGCCTTCTTGGTGTCCCTGTCGGGGGTGCTGGATAGTGCCCCTCCCGGGGGACTCCATTATTCAGCTGGGGGACTTCAACGCCCACGTGGGAAACGACAGTGACACCTGGAGAGGCGTGATCGGGAGGAATGGCCTCCCCGATCTGAATCCGAGTGGTGTTTTGTTATTGGACTTCTGTGCTAGTCACGGATTGTCCATAATGAACACCATGTTCAAGCATAAGGGTGTTCATCAGTTCACTTGGCACCAGGACACCCTAGGCAGGAGGTCAATGTCGAATCATCAGACCTTCGGCCGCATGTTTTGGACACTCGGGTGAAGAGAGGGGCTGAGCTGTCCACTGATCACCACCTGGTGGTGAGTTGGATCCGCTGGAGGAGGAGAAAGCCGGACAGACTTGGCAGGCCCAAGCGCATAGTGAGGGTCTGCTGGGAAGGCCTGGCGGAGCCCTCGGCCAGGGATGTATTCAACTTCCACCTCCGGGAGAGCTTTGAGCAGATTCCGGGGGATGTTGGAGACATAGAGTCCGAGTGGACCATGTTCTCGGCATCTATTGTTGATGCTGCTGCCCGTAGCTGCGGCCGTAAGGTCTGCGGTGCCTGTCGCAGCGGCAATCCCAGAACCCGGTGGTGGACACCGGCAGTAAGGGATGCTGTCAAGCTGAAGAAGGAGTCCTATCGGCCGTGGTTGGCTTCTGGGACTCCTGAGGCCATGGAGAAGGACTACCGGTCGGCCTCGAAGCGATTCTGGCAAACTGTCCGGCGCCTCAGGAGGGGGAAGCAGTGCTTCGCCAACACTGTTTATAGTGGGGGTGGGAGGCTGCTGACCTCGATGGGGACATTATCGGGCGGTGGAAGGAGTACTTCGAGGATCTCCTCAATCCTGCCATCACGCATTCCCCTGGTGGAAACAGAGCCTGGGGACTCGGGGTTGGACTCTTTCATCACCCAGGCTGAAGTCACCGAGGTGATTAAAAAGCTCCGCGGTGGCAAGGCTTCGGGGGTGGATGAGATCCGCCCCGAGTACCTCAAATGTCTGGATGTTGTGGGGCTGTTATGGTTGACACGCCTCTTCAACATTGCATGGCGGTCGGGGACAGTACCTCTGGACTGGCAGACCGGGGTGGTGGACCCCCTTCATAAGAAGGGGGACCGGAGTGTGTGTTCCAACTACAGAGGGATCACACTCCTCAGCCTCCCCGGTAAAGCCTACGCCAGGGTATTGGAGAGGAGAGTCCGGCCGATAGTCGAACCTCGGCTTGAGGAGGAGCAGTGTGGTTTTCGTCCCGGCCGTGGAACACTGGACCAGCTCTATACCCTCTACAGGGTACTCGAGGGCTCATGGGAGTTTGCCCAACCGGTTCACATGTGTTTTGTGGACCTGGAGAAGGCATTCGACTGTGTCCCTCGTGATGCCTTGTGGAGGGTGCTCCAGGAGTATGGAATCGGGGGCCCTTTATTAGGGGCCATCCGGTCCCTGTACGAGCGGAGCAGGAGTTTGGTCCGCATTGCCGGCACTAAGTCGGACCTGTTCCCGGTGCATGTTGGACTCCGGCAGGGCTGCCCTTGTCACCGGTCCTGTTCATAACTTTTATGGACAGGATTTCTAGACACAGCCAAGGGCCGGAGGGGGTCTGGTTTGGGGACCAGTGGATTTCGTCTCTTCTTTTTGCAGATGACGTGGTCCTGCTGGCCCCCTCTAGCCAAGACCTACAGCATGCGCTGGGGCGGTTCGCAGCCGAGTGTGAAGCGGCTGGGAAGAAGATCAGCTCCTCCAAGTCAGAGGCCATGGTACTCTACCGGAAAAGGGTGGCTTGTCCTCTTCAGGTTGGAGGGGAGTTCCTGCCTCAGGTGGAGGAGTTCAAGTATCTCGGGGTCTTGTTCACGAGTGAGGGAAGAATGGAGCGGGAGATCGACAGACGGATCGGTGCGACTGCTGCAGTAATGGGGGCGCTGTGCCGGTCCGTTGTGGTGAAGAGAGAGCTGAGCCGAAAAGCGAAGCTCTCGATTTACCGGTCGGTCTATGTTCCTACCCTCACCTATGGCAATGAACTTTGGGTCATGACCGAAAGAACGAGATCCCGGATACAAGCGGCTGAAATGAGCTTCCTCCGTAGGGTGGCCGGGCACTCCCTTAGAGATAGGGTGAGGAGCGCGGCCATTCGGGAGGGGCTCGGAGTAGAGCCGCTGCTCCTCCACATCGAGAGGAACCAGTTGAGGTGGCTTGGGCATCTATACCGGATGCCTCCTGGACGCCTTCCTCGGGAGGTGTTCCAGGCATGTCCCACCAGGAGGAGGCCCAGGGGACGGCCCAGGACACGCTGGAGGGACTATGTCTCTCGGCTGGCCTGGGAACGCCTTGGGCTCCCCCCGGAGGAGCTGGAGGAGGTGTCTGGGGAGAGGGACGTCTGGGTGTCTCTGCTGAGTCTGCTGCCCCCGCGACCTGGTTCCGGATAAGCGGAAGACGACGAGTACGACGAGTACGAATAAAGTATAACATAGTCTAATTATTTTACAAAAGACAAACAAAAATAACAAATTTTACTCCTTATGCCAAAATAGATCTAAAACTTTGCTAAAAATATTGATGAATATTAGTAAAGCATTTTTTTAAATAATATTTAGTTATAGTCTTGAATGGTCAGCTATTTCATCTATTTACTTAGGGCTGCACAATATATCGCAAATTTATTGTTATATTGTTACAATATCACTATATGTAATATAAGCATTCCTGAGAACTGCTTGTACTGCAGTAAATATCAGCAAATTAAATAGTTATCATGGCAGTTATCATTTGCAGCTGCTTGCGTTTTAATACTGCAGAAAATGTGTTAAGAGTAGATTGAGACATTTTGGTAAAGTCATAAAGAAATTACAACTAAGTAGTTTTATTGCCAAAACAGGAAATGCAGACAGATGCAACTTTTTAATAAGCTATGTCTTTGAGACAGAAATAATGAATTTTTTTTTTCCAGTAGCTGGACTGTCTATTTGTCTTCAGTGTTAGCAAAAACATAAAGTATAAAACATGAACAATGTTTAAATATTTGTTTACTTATCACAGGTCATATTGTTATGGTGACATTCACCTACTTATCACATTTCGCATTGTTTTCCAATAGTGTGCAGTCCTAACCAGTATTTTGAATTTTGAATGGTAGTCAGTTGAAGTTGATCTAACCTTGTTAATTCCTTGTGTCATTTACTTTGGTAGCTATCCTCCAACAGGTTGTTTATTTTGTTGTTGGAAAGGGTAACAGCTTGACAGGAAGTTAAAATACTTTTAAACACTTTTAAAACCAAGCTGTACGTCTAATGCTATTTGCCTTTACCATATTAGATTTTGTGCACGTTGCCATGCATTTTTGTATTTTCTAACCCTGCAAAAACTTTAAACATTGTTTACATTTAGGCTTTTAAATAATGATAATAATAATAGTTAAGTTAATGTTAAGTTAATGTTAATGTTAAGTTAATGTAATTATTGTTTGACAAATTTCAGCTGTGTTAAAGCAATGGCTCAAAAAGAGAAATCAACACAAAAACCCCACAAGGCGGACAGTGAAAGCATAACCAGGTGAGAGGATGAGTAACTGAAGGGACATTAGAAAAGGCTGAACAGGTAACAGTCAGCAAACAATCAGAGATTAGAGGGAACCAGAGGACCAGGCATTCACTCTGTCACCACAGGAACAGGAAGTTTAGGACGCACAGCAACCAACAAGCCCAAAAGCAGAAAAGCGCATACCTTTAGCTTGGAATGAAACTCACGAGATTTTCTTCTGGCAAGAACCTGAATGTGACTAGACACCTGCGGGGTAGGGGAGGGGAGGAAAACAAAGGAAGAGCCTGTAACCATGGCAATGAAAAGCCCCCTGCAACTGGGCAAAGCCAGACGTACCTTAATGGCAGCTTGGATTTCTCGAACTTTCTTTCTTGCTAAGACCTGTATGTGACTAGACACCTCCATTGGAAAACAAGAGAAAAAGTACAATAAAAAACAAGAAAAACCCAAAAAAGGTTCAGAGTGGATCAAAGATTCTTTCTTTGTTTAAAAACACTTCAAGGAGCATAAGTGAAGCATTCTGAGACCACACACCAAGCTAAAAACCAATAAAGGCGATGTACAGTGTGTTGTCGTGACTTAAGTGAGCTGATTAGGGAAGATGCAGGCTCCTTTTGCACACATTAAGAGCACACAGATGTGATCTACTGTGTGCTGAATGAAAATTGGCTGGTCTAGTATCTCGCTGGTGCCGAACGAGGCCTTTCTCCAGCCAAGTTTACCTCAGTCGCTCACACAATTCAAAATGATCCTGTACTCATAAATGAGACAGTGTAGAAGCACTTTAATTAAAAAGTAATGTGCATTAATGGGAGCTTTGAGAGGTGGTCTGTGTAGACTCCAATTACACAAATCACACCTAAGTTGAATACTGTAACAGGGGTAAAGGGATTCAATAGAAAAGCATCAGCAGGTGCTGCCTATTCAGCTGAATATTTCAACAATATGCATACAATTTGTACAAATAACAAGATATACCTATCTTATACTAGCATCTGAACAATGACTGTTACAATTATCTAACTACTAAGCATCAGAAATCATCCACATTTTGGTTTTAGCTTCTATTTAGTTCAATAATCAGATTAATATTGTAGCTTCAGTTTTTTTTCCCACAAATATTAACTCCAAAGTAATAGGGAAATGAAAACTACTTGTAATTTACCTGTACAAGTAAATTTATTTATTGCATTGTGTTCAGAATTATTTAAAATAAATGAACCAGTATGCATGTAATGGGAGTGTATATGATATCTATTCAAACAAACAACAGGAAATTATGTATTTCTTGGTATAGCTGTGTGTAAACAACTGCCTCCGAGCCTAATTATGTGTCCCAGAGCAGCAAGCCATGCTGCCTTTCCGGTCCAGACTGATCAATACACATTCAGTGATCAAGTGTCACTGCAGACACCACCTTGTTTATCATTGTCATTCACTGAGGTGGTCATAGAGGGCTTTCCATATTCAAACGGACAAATCATTGTGCTTTGGTAATTTCCTAAAACATCATTAAGGAAATTCCATAATTGGTCATTATATTCCAAAAATCATGTCTCATTTTATGGATTTTTTTAGCAATGTTCTTGCTAAAAGAAAAAAGATAAGATTGCTGTCAAATATTACTTATAAACATCTGCTAATTATGTCAGAACTATTGGTAAATAATCACCTGACATTGATCAAAAGTCAATACAAAGACAGATCAAACGTGTCAACGGGTGTCTCTAAGTCAGGAGAGACTACCTGAATCTCATTGAGGAAAGTCCATGAGGGAGTGCAGGACACGTCATTGCCTGAGTATATACATTTAAAAAAAAATTTTTTTATTATAATTTCATAATTGTATTTAATTTGTTTTTTTGTCTTTTTAACCATCTTTTAATTTAATGTTTTAATTTTTATGTCCTCTCATGAAACACTATGTGATCTTTATCTTGAAAGATATCTTGCTGTGTATAGCTCTAAAAAATAAAACATACTTAGTTACTTGGGAGAGTTGTTTTGGAGAACCACTGTTCAGTTCTACACTCCTGAGTAACTGAGTGGAAAGATCCCACAGTGGTGTGACTTTTTTAACACACAACCCAATGCTTCTCTGTTTGTTAGCTAAACAATAAGAAGCATTATCTGCTGAGTATGTACTGCTGTTACATGTGATAAAATGCATCCCACTTTAGAATAAAAGAGAGAGAGAGAGTAGGGGCTCTAATCTGATTTTGAGTGCAGATGTGTGTGATTCTCTTTAAAAAGATGTGGATCAAATAAATTATAACACTAAACCTTTGAATTAAACTTGTTCAGTATAGTTGTTGGAACAAATCAGTTAAATAGTTTGGCTCTGCAATAACTAAAGATTTTGTAATATTATACATACATCAGGCTGCACAGTGACCCAGTTAGTATCACTGTTGCCTTTCACCAAAAGGCCCTGGATTCGAATACTGATCTTAAAATAATGAATAATAATGTGAATATTTTGGGCTTAAATGTAGGCATCAGACTCTCCAAACTCCCAAAGAATAAGCAGGTATAGATGATGGATTTATTGGATGGATAACACTCAATAAGGTGGGGTTTCAAAAACAGACCTATCCCAACAAATAAAGAATGATGTGCTTTAAGTAAAAGATGTCCCCCCCTTTGGTTCAGGTACACAAAATTACCAAAAGGGTAAAAATAGTAGCCCCAACAGGAAATCTCTTAATTTTTATTGTCTTTGTGTCAATTACAGTATTTAGCTTTTCTTTAAATTTGTGTATTTTTAATGGTACTTTAAAACTACTTTTAAGCTCTAAGCCGTTCCCAGTAAGGAATTACAGAAATGATGGTTAAAGACAGAATTAGGATGGACATGTTGTATCACAACAAATTAACGGGGAAATTTTGCGACTCTATCTCATATCTCAATGTAATATTAACAAAGTTGTTTGAATAAAAAACAATCAGCAAATAATCTATAATCTAAAGGCTTCTGAAAGTCCATGTTATTGTTGATTGGTTTTAGTAAATTCTGACTTCAACTGTGATAGGTTCTAAATATCCTGATCAGAGCACCCTGATGAAGGCCTGCCCACTAAACTTTGTTTAGATTTCTTGTTTGCTTCAATTAAGGGCCTTTTCAAGAAGAGCATCTTGCCACTTGTCTTACCTGCTTGCGAGTCCTTGTCTTTCCAGTCCTAAGCTTGATGTATCTGGCTATCAGCTCATTTCGACCTGAAAGAACAGGAATGTGATAAACAGATTAGAATAACTAAAGGAAAACAATATAAGGATGCACCAATTAATTGGCCAAAATTCGGAATGGGCAAATGTTCCCTCACCTCACGCAATCCGCAGGTTAGCTGAAAAATTCATTTTTCCTACCATACCACTCCTACCATTTTCGTTTCATTCAAATGCATCGACCAAGGGTGTTTAGTCTGATGCACTTTTTAAAATTTAATACAAAAAGATAAAAGTTAGAGAGATATGGAAGTCGCTATAAAAACATAAATTTAGGGGTATATTAAAGGGTGTTAATTCTAATAGGGCTACATTAGAAAAAATATATATTTATCCGTTTTCTACAGTGTTTAAAACTGTTTTTTTGCTCTAATTTGTTTTCTCATTGACGCCAGAAACAACCTCTGCTATTTTATATTACACTATATTCAGCATATTTCCTGTTTGGATGAAAATGGTACAAATCATGCAATTCTAATAATTTAAATGAACAAGCTTTCTTTTCATTTTACCTTAATGGTTTGCATATTGCAGGTCATTGGTCTGAAAACATGCAAAAAAAAAGGACAAAACAATTATAGTGGCTATACTTTTTGTGTTTAAATCTTTTCCCTGGCACATCTCAGCTGACTAAATGTAGGCGCAAATTTTTTTTAATTTTTACCTTAGAAGCTGACTACTTACCATAAGGTATGTACATTTCAACAAATAAGATCCAGTTTTGCTGTGACAACACTGAGCTCCATTAGCATGGAAAAAAACCTCAATGGCAGCAGAGCCTTTAAAATTAATCTAATTCAAACTCAGGCTCTTCAAAGCCAAACATTTTGAAAGGAAACAGACCTAGTTTTTCATGCTATTACAGAAAATAATGGCAGCTGAATATATTGGGTTTAAAACACTGCAGCCCTGAATCATTTATAATTAAAGCATAGCTTTGTAGAAATTTCCAATTAACAATAACCCAAAACATTCTTCTGCCCCCAGCTCCACTCTAATTGCTGTAGCAATGCATTGACCCTGCTTAGCCCTTTCATATGGTAATAGCACACTGCCAACCAAAACTATTACACAAATTATCGATAGGGAGGCACTCTAATTATGTGTCCAGCTGTAGCCAACCATGGAACCATGGAACTGCCGTACTTCTCCATGAAATTTGCCAAACCCTCGTCACAACGAAATCTTTTTTTTTTTTCAATTATACTTCATTATCAATGAAAAAGCCTTGATGTTGCTCTCACACAAGTGGATCGGAAAGTACCACATGTATTTCTAAGGCATATCTAAGGGAATCAGAGGGAAAAGCATTTTTCATCAAAGGCAACTCATTACAAAAGAAAAGACAACATGAGATAAAGTCTTAGAGGATTAAAAGTGGGTGGAAAAGAAGACACATCTGGTATCTGTTCAGTAGAGAACATCTTTACTCATATACCTCCAATTCCAATGAAGTTGGGATGGTGTGTAAGATGTAAATAAAAACAGAATACAATGATTTGCAAATCATGTTCAACCTACATGCATTTGAATACACTACAAAGACTAGATATATAACACTGGAACTGCCAGGGCCGTCAATTTGATGGTTTTGAAAGTTTGACATGCCATAACTATGGTTTATTAAAACTCTTATCTTCCTGGCATCCTGACTTTTTCTAAACATGTGTCTTGTGTATTCCTATGTCTCTTTTTAAAAAAAATAACAAAGTAAATAAAAGATAAAAGTATTTCTACCTTTAACTACCACAGCCGCTATTTTGACGGCCCTATTATTTACATTCATTTTTTTTTCCCGCGGCTGAGTATACGCGCGAGTGTTGCCTAGCAACCGCCACTCTAGAACGCAGTCTGAGAAGGAGATTGTTGGCATCCTAGAAATGGCTTCCAGAAGGATATTTTCTGCTCAAGAGGCATTGGAAATGCTTCAAAAATTACATGAACGTGATTGTGGGTCGAGAGGGATTCTGACGGCTCTTGGTCAGCATTCAGTTCCAGTGACAGCGGGTCAGAGAGTGAGCCTCCCCCAACTAAAAAAACACGAGTCGTCCCATTAGCAGGAGGTTGTGGCGCACTATTTCAAGGTAGTAAAAGACAAGCCTATGATTTTATAATTTTAGGCAATGGCTTTCAGATTAGTAACCTAATAATATATAAACTACTTATATAGCAACAGTACCACAATCAGCGCAGCTTCAGAGACAGGGAGACGAGCCAGGTGCCCTGTGCCCAGCTATAAACCCAGCAATCCAGCTCACTGGCCGGAGAGAAACTGCAAATCAAGGTACTGATAATGGATAAAGAGGTCATAGATAGGTATAGTAGCCCAGTAACAACAAACTATTCTGCGCTTTACCACGCTTTCATCGCAAGACGAGCGCACACCTTGGAAGGAGGAGGAGACAGGAAAGGATGGCACTTTGTGGACAGTAGTAAGGAGGAAGAAAGTAGAGGGAGGCGTCAGAGCCAGAACGCTTTGACAGAGTGCCAGATCCAAGATGCCCAGACCGCATTCCTCTGCTTAGTGGATGCCGAAATGCTCATCCACGTTCAGGGCTGCGATGTGGCTGAGGCCCGCAGAGTTTTAGGAAATGATTCCTCCACGGACATGAGTGTGGATGAGCTCACTGCGTTTTTAGCACCAGTTTATGTCCGCGAAGTGAAAGGGGGGCGTAACATGGAGCTGTCCAGCTTTTGGTCAGATTAGTAAAGCTTTTTTTAAACAAATGTACCCGCTACTCTGTATTATTTTTGATCAAATACTTTTATGAATTCTTGTCAAAACCATAATTTTATAGCATGCAAGAAAACCTTTAGCATTCTGACCTCTTTTAATGCGATGACATCATAATCACCCTCGGATTGATGCTCGCCGTCAAATTGATGGGCTTGGGAGTTCTAGTAGTGTTAGAATTCTGGGAGTCCTAGTGTTAATGTACAAACTGATCAAATTCATATTTTTGCAAATATTCCCTCCTTTTAAAGTAAATGCTTGCAACACATTCCAGAAAAGCTGGGACAGGGGCATGTTTACTATTGTGTTACATCGCCTTTTCTTTTAACAACACTCAATAAGTTTGGGAACTGAGGACTAATTGTTAAATCTTTGAAGGAGGAATTTTTACCAATTCTTGCTTGATGTACAGCTTCAGCTGCTCAACAGTCCAGGGTCTCCGTTGTCATATTTTGAGTTTCATAATGCTCCACACATTTTCAAGGGGAAACAGGTCTGGACAGCAGGCAGGCCAGATTTCTCCAGATTCTATGAGTCTTTTGACGATACTATGGACTGTTGATGATTAAATTCCTAAATTGCAACTGTATGTTGTAAACATACTTAAAATGTTGGACTATTTGCTCACGTAGTTGTTCACAAAGTGGTGAACCTCCCCCCATCCTTGCTTGTGAACCACTGATCTTTCAGGGATGCTCCTTTTATACCCAATCATGACTCTCACCTGTTGGAAGCTTAAAATTACACTAGAGACACATTCACCCAGTCGCACTCACAAACGTGGACACATTCATACACAGAACAGTGGGCAACTTGAGGTTAAGTGCCTTGCCCAGGGGCACACTGACATGTGGCATAGCGAGACAGCTACTCTTCCCACTGAGCCACAGTCGCCTCTGTTAAAACAGGGCAAACTTTCTTCAGAATACAGACTGATATTAGGACTGTCATTTAGTTTACAATTTAAAAATGTGTTTTTTTCTGTTTTTATTTTTTAAACATATATGGTTTGAATTTTTCATAATTGTTAAAATTGATATTAAATACTTAAATTTCCATAAATTAAGAAACACAAACTGTCACAGGATGTCCTAACTGTTTCACACAACTTTACATATTATTCAGCTGCTAAACCAGTAAATTCTCAAAATAAATTAGAGTTATACTCTTGATAAACAAAATCTTTTCCCAGTTTATGATTTTATGTAATACTTTTTTGGTGTTACAGCTATACTTAAATTAAGTTTAATAGCAACACAGTTACATAGATCTCACAATGTTTATTTAGGTTCTACAGTTTTGCATTTACTATTCAATGACCTCAGAATCTTTGGTAATTGAAATAAAAAATCTGTATAACATTACATAGCTACATAAATAGGTTCTTGTGAACTCTATTTTTTACAATCAAGTTCTGCAAATAAAGAAGGTATGCTTACTCTCAATGGCTTTCCAGTAAATATATTTTATGTTAGAGCAAAAGAGAACTTCTGTTTAAAACTTGTTTTTATTAGGTTTGGTCATTTATACTGTATATTTCAAATAATATAACCCAAATACTTAACAGCTTTGCATTTGTCATCTTTTAGTGTATTTTCTGTGAACATCAGATGGAAAAAATACATTTATTGTGTTTAATGTGTATAGTTCCATTTTTCCCCCAACTACTATTGTTTTGTAGTGAAGAGGAGAAAACATTCAGGCTTGCTAGGACCCACTGGGCTTTTTTTCTCCAGCCTGGTGAAAAGAATGAATTATTCAACAGTAAGCAAGCTTTCAGCTGCCCATTTGTGTGCTTTGATGTCGCAATCAGGACTTTGCATGAATGCCTGTATTGTCGGTCCACCGTGTGTGAATTACTGAAAATAATGCTGATATCTGCTTCATCTGGTAAAGTTTGCAGTAAGTGTAAAGTCCCTAGATGCTGTGTTTTAATGTGCTAGGTCATGTGGCAAGGTTCAGACTGGCCTTGTGTAAATGTGCAGCATGAAATGAATGTCAGTGTTGACCAACCATCTACAGCTTAAAGTTAAATCCCTGGTGCCTATCTTCAGCAGTCTATGGACGGGGGAAGGGGTATACCCTGTCAGTCCATTGCAGGGCAACACACAAATAACCATGCACACACTCACTCACACACCTAAGGGCAATTTGGAGAGTCAATTAACCTAACAGGCATGTCTTTGGACTGTGGGAGGAAGCCGGAGTACCCAGTGAGAACCCTCGCATGCACGGGGAGAACATGCAAACTCCATGTAGAAAGACCTCTGCCGGGAGTCGAACCCAGGACCTTCTTCCTGAAAGGCAACTGTGCCACCGTGCAGCCCCTATGGTAATATATACTGTTTGAAGTATTATTTTTATGTTTACTATCTATATTTTTGTTTAGATGAAAGCTGCCTTGGCCTTTTTAGTTTAATGCTCTAAAGTTCTGCATCAACTTTAGAAAATCCCTTTTCAAGAGGTTGATTTTAGTGTTTTTCCTATACTTGATTTAAATGTTCAATAATCAACAGAAAGTTAATCAAATTGACCAAAATAATGAGAAATATTAAATAAATGATTGGTGACATTTATTTCAATTTGCCTTTTGATGTCACACTTGTATATGCTTGAATGCAAATGAAAAGGTGGCTTAGGTCTCACCTACACACACAAGCTGATTCCTTTGATGCACTACAAAGCTCAAAAAAATTCAGTTGTGACAGCTCTGATAACAAAATAGTTTTATATATGTTTTTGGATTTGAAACCTGACATTAAAAATTGTGATGGATCTTTCTGCTTTGGTTAATGGCACCTCTACTGTTTTGCAGATTCTAATAGGCAGTATTAATCAGGCTGACTGGGAGCCATACCTACAGACTATTAATCTTTAATGAGACAAAGAAATACATTTCAACTTGTTTTCTTTAATCTAGTAAATAAAATGGTTTTGGTTTCCTTTAAAAAATGTGCGTCTTTGTGGGTTTTTTCACAGCTTATACGCCAGGTGGTCACAAATTGTGGATTCGTCCTGGATATGAAAACAAGACCTCTTACACCTGAAATAAGAAGAATACCTTTAGACTTCAAATAATACAAAAGAAATGTATTTAAACTCATTTTGGTCCTAAAGGTTTGTCTCTGTGTGTTTAGATTTTCTGACCTCTTATTCTTCCAGCAACTAAATGACTATAAGAGAATAACCATAACATCATAGGATATATTTGTAATCATAATTCTGCATTTCACACAATGCATGGAACAAATAAGCTTTTCAATTTAGGGCTATAAAGTGACTGCCTCTCAAGATGAGTTCTCAACCTCACTGAGTGTTTCTATTCTACAGTATTTTGTTGTGCCCCCAGCTGTTAAACTGTGAGTAAAAACCACATAAGAATTATTTGAGACCTTTAGAAAGAAGATTGTGGCAGCTTATGAGTCTGCTGAGGGATGGTCAAATCCATAATAATTAGAAATCAGCTTTTTTCCGCATCCTGAAAATAGGCTACAAAAGGAGGACATTCAAACAACCGCCAACCTGCCCAGTTCTGGCAATCCAAGCTAGGTTAGCCTGACAGCAGGCTGCAATACAGTAAAAAAAGTTTCTGAAAACCTTAAAACTACATTGCAGGATTTACTGCAAGCTCTTGATATTATTGATATGAAACTGCATGCCTGTACAATTAAAAAGAGACTGCACAAGTTTAACCTTTATGGAAGATCATTTGCTCTCTAAGAAAAACATGAAAGCCAGACTAAAGTTTGCCAGTGAGAATGTAGACCAAGACCAGGAGGTTCTGGAAGCATGTATTTTTGGACAGATGATTTCAATTATGTGGACAGGATATGTTTGGCATAAACCAAACAAAGCACCAAAGCTGAAAAGAACCTCAGCTATGAATCATGCAGCTGGAATTCTTGTTAATAAATCCCTTTCTTTTCCTGAATGTGAACTACAATCATAAATATTTCTAAATCAAGAACTGAATATTTAATGGGGTATCTATCTTATATTTCACAAGATTTCAAAAATTTACTCCTAAATATAAAAACACTATAACAATGTGGCTATTCTCTTATGGCCTTTTAAACAAAATCTCTTCTTCGCTTAAAATGCTTTTTATTCTAAGTTTTGAAAGCCCACAGCAAATGCCAGGAGCCAAATCCTGTGGAGAACAGAGTAAATTAACTCTTTATAGGATTATCATGTGAGTCAAAACAGCAGAAAAATGATTAAATATTTATAGTGGTACTCCTGAAAAGACCTGTTCTGTTGAGCAGGAACGCTCCAACCTGGTCTGAGTGAACTTTCTCTATGAATCTTGATGTCT
Source organism: Crenichthys baileyi (assembly GCA_036173005.1). Taxonomy (NCBI): domain Eukaryota; kingdom Metazoa; phylum Chordata; class Actinopteri; order Cyprinodontiformes; family Goodeidae; genus Crenichthys; species Crenichthys baileyi. The sequence continues at coordinate 58,134 of JAHHUM010002741.1, read as the reverse complement.
CTGGAGGATCCATCATATATGAATGGCACTCCTGTAGCAGCCCCAAAAAGGAATAGTAGCTCAACTTGCTCGAAATAGTCCCTAAGAATCAACATTTTCTTCACCCAGGAATACAGTGTATTCCTCAAAATGAAACTGAAGCTGAATAATCATCCATCTATGAGAATACCATAACCCTGTGTCTTGATCTCTGCCTCTTTGACCTGGGGGCTGCTGCTCCTGTGCCTTGCTGGCAACTTACTTCTGTGCTGGGCATTTGGCTGACCTGGGGGGATGCTTCATGTCTGGACTGCTGCTACCTTCCGGAGCCGGGTATACCTGCCCTTTGTTGCTCTACCGTTCTCGCCACACTTACAAATATACACTTCCAGATGACACACTCGCACACACCCACTCAATAGAAACACATATACTTCTACAAATATGCTCACCCACCCACACACACACATACACACACCGACACACAACTACTCAAATGGTTAAAGGTCATACAAACACAGGTTACTATAACATCAAAGTGGCCAGCCTACTTTGATGGATGGAATCCGAAATGAATAAAGTTAATCATACAAATCGGATACTATGTTGAGAAATCCTTTTTGTACAGCAAAACTGCCCTGGCATATGTAGGCACCCATCTGCTCAATATGGTTGGCCTGAAACGCCGCAAATGGACACAAAAAAAATAACAAAACTAACCACATTACTTACAATCACTTCATAATAATTATAACAGCAATCACTCTGCCATTACGCCTGCATACTTACTCTTACATGGCCAATAAAATTGGATGACATTTGATATTGTTTGCTATGTGTAAGATCTGATACAAACCATTTATGAAACGGACCCCCGAAAACAAAGATTTTTAATTTGGATGTTACAAGACTCCTCACACTTAAAAAAAGTGAACACACCTAAAGAAGTATCGACTTTATTGAACATCAAAATTAGACAACGTAAAAAGAATTTTTTTACGTAGTTTTTACATATTTGAAAAAACTAAATTAAAACTAAATTAAAAATACTATCTGCCAGGCTATCTATTACCCTTTATAGGGTTTATATCGCACAAATCTTCATTAAAGTAAGTCAGGATCTAAGAATGAGCTCTCTTTTGGTAAATGGCCCAAAATAAACATAGCCAATCAAACCTTAGAGAATGAACTGTTTGCCATTGAACTCTCTCCTGTTTAGTTGCCAACTATTATCAAAAATGTGACGGAAAAAGTATTACAATTATATTCTCTCTGTAAAGGTGTGTTGTTGCGTTGGTACACACAAAATGCATTTGTAGCCATAAATGCTTGAGTGTTTTCAAGCAATAGTTAGTTCAAATGTTAAGAGCCATTACTTTCACTGCAGAACTTCTTGTTAGTTTATTATATCTTTTATTTTTTACAATAACTCTCTCCATTAGCTTGCCGAGGTTAGGAGCTCTCCATACAACAGAGCCATTCAAGAAATTGAACAGAAACAGTTACAAGGTTTTAGGCTGAAAATGCATTTTGGCTTTCTGAGCTTCCCACAGAGTCAAAGCTCGTATAAACCCTATCAGCCTTTTATTCCACCAGTGTATATAATTCAACATGAGCAAACATTTTTCAGAATAATGGCTGCTTTTTGTCCCATGTTCCTTATTTAATCACTGGTTTAAGTGTCATATGCTAAAAACAACAAATTCCTGTTAAAACTAACAAAATATTTGTCCATAGTTCTAGGTTTACACATTTACACAAGTGATTATTGTTTGAATTTATGCGGTTATTTTCTATTTTATTACACTTTTCTTTTTATTGAATATAAGAATAATTGTTTCACACCTAAAAAATTGTTTTGTTTGCCAAGTTCTTTATTATCGTTTTTAATTTTTTTTAAATCATCTTTAGTTAGTTTGGGAGGATGGTGGATAAACATTTTGAAATTTTATCAAACGAACATTTTTACCCATCTTGTTGCTTTTAGAAATTGGTCTAAATGACTTGTTAGATACAAAATAAGACTTGGCAGTTCATTCTTATGTATAAAAAATAGTCTGTGTATTAATCTAAAGAGGATGAAACCAACCACAAATAAGGCATAATATTTGGCATAAGGCATACAGGTAACTGCTCTGGCTCCCTTTTTCCCCCTTTCCTCCTTGAAAAAGCATCCATTTCCTGAAACAGCCTTTTATTTCCCTCTAATGCAGGCACAACCACAGTCACATCTGGCACAGCTCTCTGCCATGAGCCAGAGCCGGGCCTGGCCCAGAATCAGCCGGCAGAGCGCCTGAATATATGTGGCTTCAAATTGACTTTCTGTGTTTGGAGTCTGTTCGAGTCACGCTAAAGAACAGAGAGGGCCAGTGTAAGCACATGTTAATGTATTATTAAACTGTAATCCACCTGGAAAAGCATTCCTAAACCCGGCATACGCACAATATTACTGACAGCTCATATCAGCAGCATCTGTCGCCACTCTACAACAAATGTACTATTTACATTTTATCTTTTATAGATTTTAGTCTAAATGGGTCAAGCCAATTAACTGATCTGTTTTAAAATTGTCTTAAAAATGTAAAACTATATTAATTATCATTCTTTATTAGGACAACACATTGTGGTAAAATATTTTTCCTCACAGAGTTAATGATCTAAGCTTTTAAAAGTAAAAATTAGCGGCTTTTTCATGTCTGTTGGTGGCTGAGTGTTCTGGTAGTTTTTAGCAGTTCTAAGTTTAAATTATCCGTTGCTGGATATAACCACATTTCCTTTTTTAGTTGATTACCCGATTAAACTTTTTTTAGAAATGTTGGAAACAATCATCAAGTCAAAAGCGGTTCTTATTTATGAGCTTATTTATGCTTTGCAAACTTAAGCACTTAAACATTAATGAACAAACATTAAAAAGTTCAAAACAAAAGTTAAAACAATTGATCGCTCTGCCACAATTATGAAACCTATTTCTTTTAAAATGTCCTGTACATACAGGAGTCTATCTGCATTTGTAAAACAGCTTTGCCTAAGTCACTAGTGCAAAAGACAGTGTTGTGGATTTTGGTGAGGAGTCCAAGTTTGGACATCAGATACAGCAAGCATTGATTTTAGGAATGGGAAAGAGTGCAAATATCCTTTACTTTGCCCCCAAAGGAAACTGAAGAAAATGTAGATGATGAACATTTTTTGAAAAGTTATAAATCAATAGCCTCTTGTGAATCCTTTTTATGACTAGGCATGGATAAGTATACTGAGGCTCTTAAAATGTTCCAGTCTTTAATCTGACTAAATCTATTAATTCTGGTTAAAAACCTTTTAATTGGAGGCATTCGCTGGCTGTATGAAGCATAGGATAACACAGCATTGCACCTTCCCCATCTGTTGCTGTGCACTGCCAGTCAGCTGCCTGAAAGAAGGCTGTAACACCTTTTCTGCCTTCACAAGAAAGACAAATCCACCTTTTGAAAATAGTTTTGGTTGTAAAAATCACAGAAATAACTAAATGTTGTGAATATATGAACATCATAATTGTAATAATATTATTGTAGCAGCAATTAGTAAAGCATTCTTTTCTGTCTTAAATAAAAGCAATTAAATCATGCCATTTCTGTTGTAATATGTGTGCTTATAGCATGATACTGAGATATCTTTATGTAAGATTGTCATTTCATGAGAATCTGATAGCAGCCCATGCCTTATTATGAGTTCTTTTAATTTTCTTTTTGACACAGAAATGGTTTTTTTTGTTAAAGATAAAGATGGTCAATAAAAAATAAATTGTGTGTGATGTTGATTTAGGTGTCTTTTGACATAACTCTATTCTAAACAAATTTAGTGCACTGAGAAGTAGATCAGAGTGATTTCAAATTAATCAGCTATAGCTATGACATACAGTAGTTTCCTATGAGTAATGAAGGAAATATTACAACGGAGTGGATGTGTAGTTTGAGTTCAGAGTTTACAGAGTGAGTAAAGTTCTATTTTCTTTTTCTTTTCAGTAGGCTCTTGAATAAGGTTTAATGCCAGCCTTTCCAATGCAAATTGCAATGGGAAAGGGTTTTTATGTCTTGGGAAACAAATACAGTGGCATACTGATTTCAATGTAAAATATGTATCTAGTTGATGATTTTTTTTATGTCTGTGTCTATATATGTGGGTGTTTAAACAGTTGACTTTCTCAATGCCCCCAGCTTTCCTGTCATCCATGATAGATGACTCAGTGGTCTCAGACAGACATTAGCATCACAAAAGACCAAGTTAACAATATGAAGGCATTCGCTCCAGGTTTTGGGAATAGGAAAAGGGGGAAGCAAGGCATTTACTTAATATATCACAGGGAAACCAATGCTTGCCAGGCAAAGAAGAGCCGCTCACTTCAGTCCTCAAAAGAAAAGGAAAGGAAAAGGGAAAATCCACATGCTATCCATTCACAGGATTATGTTAACCATGTCTTGAAGGTCAAAAGCAAAATTGTGAGCCTATTGATAACTGTTCCTACAAAAATAAATCACGTGCATCTCACAAGATGAGAACACTGTGTCACTTAAACAAGCAAAAGTGACCACCCGTACTAACTTCATTATGGTTGCAAATATGAAAAACCATGCAGATGTCTTCAGAGGAAGATAAAACACTAATAATGACACTTATTGCCTGTCCATGTCTGTGTATCCAAGCCTCTCAAGTCAGAAAATTTAAGATCCCTGCTCATCATAACATCCACCAGCTGCTTGTTACGAGTGCTTTAACATCCTGCTTTGCTAAGCTCTCATTCTCACAAGTGTCACCACATAAGAAAGATTTCAAGGTCGAACAGTGCATGTGTGACATGCACCATGATGACAACAAAGATCAGTGCTATTCTGTTCAACACAAAAGAAATCCCCCTCTGTAAAACACTCTCAAACTAGTGAAAACCATCCCAATGGGTGTGGGTTAAGCACAAAACTATAAGCTTCATCATATCCTAATGTGGCATGCGTGCCTTTGATTCAGTCTTTACTTATACACACATAATAGCTGTGTGTTTTTGGCTTTTAGGTCATAATTTTACACTGGGAGATGATTATTATAAACAGTCCCATAGCATGCTGTAATTTATAAGTAGCAGCTTTCAAACGTCCCAGAGTTTTCTGGTTTCGCACAGATGTGGGAGCTCCTTTTTTTTGTTGAAAATGGATCCATAGTGATCCAGAGCGCATCAGGATCCAGAAACAAGAAACCACAGACTTGTGTCCATTTAATTTAATTCAGAGCACAATTATTTCTGAAAACAGACTGAGGCAAAACATTTTTCCCTTTCAGTATAAATTTAATCTGTATTCTTCATAATAATATCTCTCATACACTAAGTCGATCCCGAGAATCCCTGTTATTTTACTTACGCTATCAGCTTATAACGTTTGGTTTAATAATTACACACTGCTTAAGAAATATAAAGCAAAGTACATTTTCCATTGTGCTAACACTTAAAGCATTTCAACAGAGTATGGTCAGCTATAATGTATTAAAAAATTTAATTCCCAGAAAGATATCAAAGTAAAGAAATACAATTTTCACATAATTCAAACTAAACCACAAAAACTTGCTTTTTGTATTAAGTGCATTAATAAGTCTCTGTACTCCTTGTAAAACTTAAACATAAAAAAAAAATGAATCCTGATGTATCAAGAGTGTTGCTCAATAAATAAAAGCAAATCTTACTGAGATAAGTCTATATAAATCTAAATAAATATGAGCAAACCTAATGCTGATACATTCAAAAACTAATGAAAATTAATCAAGCCAGCATGGTTAAATAGGGTGTCAGTCCTGGTAAATGGGTTGAATTCTCCACAAATAGATTACTTCGACCCGACCCAGATCAACCCAACAGAATCTGTTGATACAACAGGATTGCTTATTGCTGAACAAAGGACAAATCATTATGTGGAAATTTGTTTCATATCCTCTTTTCCAATATTTATTTTTCCTTAAGAACCAATTATTTAACAAACTTAAACTGTATACTTCTACGTTATGCAAGCAAATCCCATTTTGGTCAACTAAACATGTGCCCACATTTTGTTTTAAAGCCACAAGAAACATGAAAGGATCCAGGGAGATTAGATGACTTTAGCTGAATTCAGCAACAAATGTCCTAAAACAGAATGGGGAGTAGGGATGGGTACCGAATTCGCCACTTTTAGAGGTACCGACCGAATTCCTTCGGTACTACCGAGTACCGACTCACGTGACATCAAACGGTACCATGTTTCGGTACCTAAACGCATCATAGTGACACTGAGGAAGTGGAAGAGTGGGTGATTTTCCATGCCGGACATGAACACAGCATTCCACGCACAAGAGCGTAATGACATCAGCAGCCCCTGGTACAGTGAAAAAGCAAGCATGGCTGAGAGAAAGCACTCGAAAGTTTGGCTCCATTTTTCAAAGTGCAATGCAAATTACGCTTGCTGCAATATTTGCGACACGAAGTACAGGGCAAGCACAGGGAATACTTCTAACTTGAGGAAGCACTTAAGCACAAGATTTTTATCAAAGCTGCAGAATGCACAATTTTCAAGAGCCTCAGATCGATGGCTGCAGCTCCTGCATTCAGCACTGTTAGTGCGCCTGCATCCATGAGCGACTCGTCTGCAGGCAACAGCGACGATGCAAGTGAGGCAGCCGCATCAGCATCTTTGTTTGCTCCTGGTAAGTAATCCTAGTGACATGACATTAGCATTAGCAGGACATTTTAACTTGCATTAGTTATTATCAGCTCGGTTCCTCATATTTTGTAATGTTAGTTTCATTTGACATTTATTACCACAAAAACACACACAAAAATACCAAAAATTGGTACTGTTCAGTACCGGTATCGATTCCCAGGTACAGAGTATCTGTAAAGTATTGGTTCAAAGGTGAAAGGTACCCATCCCTAAAATGGACCCATCAATATTATGACTCTGGTCACAATCCCATTAAGACTATGGAATGTAAGGGGAAGACAGGACTGCAGAACAACACAGTTCACAAATGAACAATAGCAGCCGCTGCAGTAGCACAGTCAAGCAGAGCAGAGGCACCAGATGATCCTCCAGTGTCCATCTAATGTAAGAAATATGTTAATTGACAGAATCTGATGCATATAACATGCTGCAGATAGTGAACAATAGAGTACTTGTATTTGAAGCACTGAATGCATTTGGGCCGCCAGCATGAGGATAGCAACACAGAGCTCAGCCAAACACAGGAGAAATGCCTGACACATCTTACGCATACTGCTTAGGCGAAAGCCACAGGGTTGCAGGACGCACCCATTTGATTCTGCACCCTGCTTGTGATCTCAAAGGATCATGTTGCATAAGTTGAATGATAGAAGTGATCCGTAGAGGGCTTGTGCTTGCATGTTTACTGTGGAACTATGATCTGAAAGAGGCTTATGTTTTAAAACTTGCAGCCATAATTTTGGAACCGTACAGTATACCTCAGCATCATCTATGTCCCGCTTATCCTGCAATTCCGTTTTACCCTTTCATCTCACGGCCTTTATGGCTTTGTGATTACCTCCTTGGGTGGATCAGGGCCATAATAGCAAAGGGTTAATCTGACCTCCCATTCCAGTTGAACGGTTTCAGGTGAGCCCAGAGGCGTGCAGAACAAATGTAGATCATGAGCTGAAAGTATGATCTCAATGTGGCAAGAGTTGCTGCAGAAAAGATGGAAACCACTGGCTAAGTTTATTTCCAAACAGACTAAAGCAATATAAAACTAGGGCTCTACAATAATAGGAAAACATTTCATTTAAATATTCTTGCAGAATACTGCGGTGATGCTCTCGGTTGGGATTTTTTCCAAAATCTTCAGTTTTATTTTGTAACAAACATGATGATCTCACCCTTTTAATGGAACTTTAGCATCAAAGTAACTAAATTATATACCAAGTGTAGACATCAAGGACAGTGAAACTTCATCCACATGAACAGATATATTACTGGCATGGCGGAAGTGAATGCATGACGCTTAAAAATAATACCTTACCAAATACTGCATCAATGCATCCTTCTGTGATGGCAAAATTGCACCCATTTTTTTTACTGCAGTGATAATGTTGATTGATCTATTGTTCAGTGCAATATAAAATCATAACATAAGAGAAAATTTTTCTTCTTTGGCTGTTTATATAAGGTTAAATTCTCATCATTCAATGCTTTTCTGCTATTGCTGATTTCTCGAGGAAGGAAATTTAGTTCGAACCATTTATGTGAATTCTCATAAATTCACAAAGTCATTTTTGTCACATTTTGCTAACATTAACACTCGTTCTTCACTTCAGCTAGATAGAAAACATTTTTTGTTAAATTTGCCAAATTTATGCTCTAGATTCCTAGGTCTGGTGCATCATTCTTACAGTTTGAACATTTAGTCTCTGCACACGTTTAACTTATGTTTCTAAGGATCAGCCATGATTACAAAATACAGTCACCGAAATTAAGTTCCTAATATAACGCAGTGAGCAAGTGTAATTAACAGCTCTTTAAAAATCCATTTTTCTCTGAAGAGCAAAAAAATAAAAAATCAATACTTAACTTCAAATGACCTTATTGAGTTAGATAAAAGGCTTTATTGCAGAGGCTGGGTCAGGAGTGGTTGAGCTAATGTGTTAGTTGAGCAGTGGGGGATTAAAGGTGAGACATTCTCTGAAAATCTTACAAGACATCACAAAGCAGCAGGTCACTAACCTGAGCCTTCCTGGAGACACCGAGGGGATTACAGCAGCCAACCTCTGCTGAACTGTGCCTGTACCCAGACGTAAAGACAGCCTCTTTATCACTCAGCGGGTCCGAGCCCATTCTATTTCCTCTCTCCTGGCTCTGTGACTCTCAAGCAAGGCTGGAGCTGAAACCTGCTATGGTCCCAACTCTATGCATTATATTCACAGGGGACCAATTTGCACAGCTAGGCATGGTCTGAATCACTCTATCAATTAGGAGCTGCTGCATTTATCATCACATACATTACTGTAGAAGCTGCCATGGTCACTGTGTTGAGGTCTGCCCCTCAGGAGAGCCAAAGAGGATGAAATATATGGCCACAGTTGGGCTGACCACTAGACTAATCTGAAAGGACTGCTGTAATTATGAGTCTCCTGAGAAACTGGCAGTGTGGCAGGTCCAATGTGTGAACACGGTGCTAACAGTCAGGAAGGTGCCCTGGCCTCCTTCTCCACAACAAAGTAAGACACTGAGTCCAATCAATATTTTCAATCTCTCAGGATCAATTCAGCATCTGAGAACAAAGAAAGACATGCTGGCTGTGACCAATATGTATAAATAAAAAGTCAAACTTTGTGGTCATGATGGGTTCTTATGTACGTTGTTTTGTAATTATGAACAGAAATCAAGGCTTGCCTTTAAGGTATAATTTGATTAAAGTCTATTTACAAATTGGCCTCTTGATAGACACTGAAGCAACCTATAAAACCACATCAAATGAAACAAGCTTGCTGATTTTTTTATTTTTAAATTTACAGCAGGGTGCACTGTGAAACATGAAAGCCCTGCAGAACCTACTTCTCTCTTTTTAATAAGTTCACAGTTTTTATGTGAAATAATTATCTTTACTTGGATTGCCTAAATTTGTTTGAACATTTTATTCAATACTACTGGGAACTATGCCAGTTTTGTTATGTTATACAAAAAAGCTTTAGTGTATATACAGTTTTTTATATATATTTTTGTGCTATTTACAGTCTTTTTGTTTAGTTTTTGTGTGGTGTACTCTTGCTATATCATCTGAAAGACAATAAGTCTAATTTGACTTTGACTTCATTTAGGAAAGGATATGGTTTCAGGATTAGATCATAAAACATCACTATTATGATCATCTTACAGTGACTGCTACAGACCTTCTTTGTTTCCAGCGGTGCAGTTCAGCGCTAAAAGACCTTTCTCCACACCAGCACAGAAAGAGATGACAGACTGCGTCGGCACTAGTGTAGTCTTGTGTTCATGTGAGAGCACAACAGCGGCATTAAAATTCCATTCATATTTTGATTATACAAAACTGTACCTTCGAGTTTAGGCTGTCTCATCAGAATATTAAGTATAAGTATTTTATCTGTGGGATATTGTGCAATTAGTAAAAAAATAACTGCAAAGTTTCCGTAAATAGACCATCAAAATTGACACTGCATCTTTAAGAAACTGGAGTCTGACTGTGTTTTTGTCAAACAAAAGCAGCCAATTGGGAACATGCAATCTGAAACCAGAAGCCTGGCTCTGAGGGCCTCACACAGACCTCAGAGAGCAGGGACACACCCCGAGTACTCCTGATTCATACAGGCACGGAGTCACAGCCTGCTATCTAACCATTCACTGCAAACACATCTACAGAGAGAGGAAGACAATCTTCAATGCAGTCAAAAGGATCAGTTTCTTCAGAAACTTCCCAATACATACTTTAAAAATACATTAAAACAAAAGGGTTGCTAAGAAAAACCTGCAAGATGAAATAAAAATAGAAATCGCACCCATAAAGTTTTGTATGGAAACACAGTCCTATAGATGGAAGGTACTATGTCGTCTCTTTGTATGAACATTTGCAAGGAGTAGATCCACCCCTAACCCTAACCCTGATCCAACAGATTACACAGAGACCATGTGCTATTGTTCTGCATCATCTAACCCCAAACCAGAGACTTCTTTGAGATTCAAATAGATGATGAGCTAAAAATTCAGTAATAAATACAGTGAAACTGACTTGAGCTCAAATAGCTGTTACATTCACTCTGTAAAACAATAATTTGTTAAAAAGGGGGATGAGTAGTGAGTGCTAGAAATCTATCTATGCATGTCTCTCGTACTGCAAACCCACAAGTGCAGAACATCAAAACCAAAGGTTTGTTGAAATAAGCATAAAAAGAAAAAACATGCTTGAAACAGGTGTTAACTGTTTTGCATTGCATCGCAGGTTTTCTAACTGTTGAGTTCAAGAGGACCACAAGCTGGGGTGATACTTTACAACTTTTTACAGCCTGAAACTATGGTTTAATTTAACAACAACCAAAATGTTAAATTCTGTTAAAACAATGTAATATCATTTATGTTCTTTGGATTTTGGTTTTGGACAGCTGACATATAGATCATTACTAATTTCAGCTGTTCTTGTTTGTTCTGTAGGAGTGGTTAGTACTGCTGCCTTACAGTAAGAAGGTCCTGGGTTAGAATGCCAGTTTGCATGTTCTCCTCATGCATGCATGGTTTCCCTCTGGGTACTCCAGCTTCCTCCCACAGTCCAAAACCATGACTAGTAGGGTAATTACTTACTCCAAAATTGCCCTTCAGTATGAGTCTGAGTGTACATGGTTGTTTGTCCCGTGTGTCTCTGTGTTGTCCTATGATGAACTGGTACCTTTCCAATGTTAACCCCACTTCTTGCCCAATGACTGCGTGAGATAGACACCAGCTCCCCGTGACCATGCACAGATAAGCAGGTCTGGATAATGGATGGATTGATGCATGTGTGTTAAGCAAGGATTTAATTATGGTCAACATTTCAACATTACAATCACCTTTCAGAAGTTACTGCAATTCATGGTTCGGTAGAAACAACTAAAAGCTAAATTCTAGACAGTTTAGAGTCTTCATTTGGAAAGTTTGCAGCCTGCTGCATGATTTACTCAGACTTGATTAGCCCAATGTACTAGTAAGCTGAAAACAAGCTTCAGGTGGGGTTTTGACAATTCTGCAGTATTAAAGTATGTTAAGAGCATTTAGATTGAATGCTTATCAATTTATCAATTGCTCAGATAACTTTGTTCCACAAAGAAAGTAGACGGTACTGCCATTTACCACAGTTTATTTTAGGAATGCTTGTAGAAACAGTATTGAAAAATAAATATGGCCCAGCACTACCTTGTGTGATATATGTGTTATATTTTACTAAGCATGAACTGTGGCCATTTTGGGATTTCATGCAACCCCCACTCACTCTCTACTAAATTACTAAATATTAAATTTCTGTTATCACATGAATATTCACGACCAAGAAGTGAGAGGTTGAGGGGACATCATGCCATACTGACACAAGACGACTGAATAAGTAGCTTATGACAACCTTTTAAGGAACTTGGTGTGGTCTTAAATTAAAAATGGATTCTTCATTTTCTTCCCATAGCTGTATTAATACCATTTACACTTTCAAAAATGACATCTTTTAAGAAATACATAAAATAATTTGACTTTTTTCACCACCATGGTGTGTGAAAACACAGTAGTCCTTTATTGACAATAGCAGGTGAGAAAATTAGGGATTATACTAGAGGTGTGTGATGCCTTTCATGCAATGAAGTTCCTCACACTCTATTCTGAGTGAATGCAGGTGATTCGGGGAGCCTGAGCTGATCCCAGAATTCCTCATTATCTGCCCAGCAGGGGGGATCAGGTCCGCTCGCTCCGTCTCAGAGCATGCTTGGCCCGATGAGACGAGCCCCAGAGGAGCACAGCACTGGGCCATCAGGGGCAAGCCAGGTCTGCTCATTATATCTAACTCATCCTTGGCATCTCTGCAAACCAAGTGCCACTTAGTTCCCACAGGAGGGGTCTTAGCTGGACCTCTGATGAGATGGCAGAGCAAACAGCAGAATGATGATAGGAAAAGCATTACATCAAAAGATGTGTGGATGGAGGCATAACATCCAAACGTCAAACGACATAACGTGTGATTTTTGGTCTTTTTGTAGTAAGTCAGTTGTAAAAATAAGATATAAAATTAATGATTTGATCACTGTCCTGCACCCTTTTATTAAAAAATGTTAATATGGACTGTTAACAACAATTGATCTTATCTAATGTATAGAAGAAAACTATTATCTTACAATTAAAGCACTAATAAATGGTACTAATATTAATAAATAAATAATAAATCTGCATTAGTATATTTATTTGTTCATAGAAGGAATAAAATCCAGTTTGTTTCTGCTGAGAGAAATTTGACATTGGTGTTTAGTTGCTGGGTAAAGCAAATACATAACCCAATGAATAAACATACAATTTGAGTGAAGCGTGTTGTGTCACTTATCAACTCTATTTCTAGGATAAATGAATGCAGCCGCGCACAGCAGGTAAATTATGCAACTGCCGCATCTTGGGCCTTTGGCTAGGCAGCAGTGGCCTCCATTTTGCATTACTTTTTTCTTAAACATATTCTCCTAAGTAAACTGTGGGGCTAGTGTAGCAGTCTATGCAGATGTAGAGTCTTCCAGTGCTGCCACAATTTGCCCTAGACAAAGCGCACAGTGCCACTAACACGGGGCCTGGCACATTGGGCCCCTTTTAGGTAACCCCCCAAAATACTAAAAACCAGAAATTAGAAATTTTTTTGACGCAACCATTTTGCTATAGAGACTGTTGCTAATTAACTGCACTCTACCCCCAGATAACAAAGGGCTTAAGGGCACTCAGGGCAGCTCTTGTGATGAGCTCTGTGCATGGAACACTATGCCATCCCCAGAGTCTCTAGACTACAAAATACCTGTCTTCTTGTTGCCACCATTTACTTCAGATGCCATGAGAGGTTTTCTTTGGCACTTTGTGTGTTCTTTAAGGGCAACAGCCATAGCCTGCACCATGATTAGAAGAATCCTTCAACAGGAATGGGACAACTTGTCATTTTATGTTTAAGACGTACCAAAATGAAAGGCAAATTTACTGGTGCATTTGATGGCATCCAAATCAAAATCAAATCAATCAAAATATTTCCACACATTAGTCTGGGTTTTTTGGCAAATAGACATATTTTCGAACTTATGAATTTATCTTTTCTGAAGCACTAGAAAAGTATGATTATTTCAGTCAGGTAACCAATGGTATGCAGCAACAAGTGGTGAAAGATTACTTACTTTAAACCAAAACCTGTAAACGGGTATGAATAATTTGGGACTTAACTGCAAATTTACATGTTGGAAGATATACATTTTGTCCGAAAATTTGCAAAAAGCATTTTACCACAATATCGAAACCCCACTGGTCCTAAGATTTTCCATCCACAACAAAAAAAAGCAAAAAGAAGTACATAGTTAGAACAAACACTACTAATGTAAATTAAATAAAATACTTCTGGAGTTCCTTCTCAATCTACTTTTTTTGTATCCAGACTTATGATTTATTTCTGTATGAAATAATAAATGCAGCACACTGTTCAACTTCATCTCAGCTGGCACAACTTGAATACAGGGCTCCTTTCAGAAAGTGTTACCAAAGTACTCACTGTCATCCAAGTCAGACTTGAAAAAACACTCAAGTTCAAAACAGTCACTCACAGTTATTTTAGAGGAGAACAAGAAAATGGAACAAAATGTCCAAATTCATAACAACTCTAATTTCACTGTCATTTTTAAAAAGGTAATTTAACTGAGCACTCTGATTCAGAGTGATCAGCTGCAACACTGTCCCTATCTGAAGGGCTAAATGACAATACAATTTTGGGAACATATTGTATCTTTAACAACGTTCCTCATACAAAGTATAATAGACAAATGGTGACTTGATGAATGTTGGGAATTGGTAATGTTTTCTGTTACAAGACTGCTGCTAAAACACAGTAACAGTTACAAAGCTGAACAAGTATTCTCCACTAGAAGAGCACCCAGTACTTAGCAACACATTACCGCCAAATTTTGATTTATCGTGACAGTACAAAAGCTGTATCAATAACAAAATAAATGTTAAAAACATCCCGGGTTTTTTTATTTAGGAGTTATTTTTGCCATTTTTATTTTGTGCTTCTCTGTCTCCTCACACATCAATTTCTGAAGAACATTTTCTTTTCTGTTTATTTTCATGTTTTAAAAAAGGGACACGCCTGGGTGGGAGCTATGGTGGGACATCTTATTTTTCTTTTATTAACGGGGATCTCATTTGGGCACGAGTTCCCTTTACAAGAGGACCTGCAGATCCAACACTTTAAGGAAAAAACCTCTGAACAACGATGCAGATGTCTTCTCAGCACGCACCACAAATAAAGAAAATGCCTTTCAGTTTGCTAACCAGGATTTCAAAACACAAATGTTTTCTGAAACAAAAACGAGATGCATCTGGTGAGATCAATGGATGAATGCTATTTAAGTTGGTTTATTTAAGTCAATGAGTACCAATTATGTCAGAAAGAGCATAATTTTATTTAAATTTATTTTTTTAGAACAAATCAGGGAGCTGCACTTGTATTGAGCAGAAAAGAGCCCTCCTTTTAGCATTGTTTATTTGTAACTCTAGAATAACATTAACCTGCTTTATTCCACAGCAAACAGCCATCTCCTTGGGCAGCCCTGCTCTGTTTGGGTTGGAGAAACTGGAGGAAAAGACCGTGGGGGGGAGGTGTTGTCTGAGCTTACACCTTTGTAGTGGCCACTGAGAGGTCTCAATGGAACTCGTGAAATTTACATTTTGTTTGGCCAGAGGGGTCGCATGACAGCTGCGAGCTAATGCTCAGCGGGATTTTCTGCTTTCATTTCACACTGACAGGCTAAGAGATAGTCCAACACCACAGAAAGAAAATATTCACTCTTTCCATGACATCACCCAGCCAGGAATGGGGTGGGGGGAGTGATGGGGTGAAGCAAAGAAAGGGGGTACAGCTGGTGGCAGCCATGGTACCATCTGCTTCTGGCTAATAGTTCATGTTGCTTTACTCATAAACTTGCACTTGAGTAAACCACGGATGGTGGCTGTATGGTCACCATTGCAGTCTTATCATACTTCACTGAAAAGCACAGCTAAGGATGTAAGAACAGTCCAATGTCTGGAAAATATCCATGCTCACCTTTTGGACATGCAAATAGGCACTTAAATGTTTTGGTCTTAAGAACAAATACATATGTGGTCTAATTTTACTGCAAGTACACAAACCTCCCCAGTACCAAGAAACGGCCCTAAACTGCCTGAAATTATATTACTTGAAAAATGAGACAAAACCTTTCACGGTGGTAACCATCAGATTTTGTTTCCGTCTGATGGAAGGCCCCCCCCCCCCCCCCCCCCCCCCCCCCCCCCCCCCCCCCCCCCCTTCCCTCCCCCCCCCCCCCCCCCCCCCCCCCCCCCCCCCCCCCCCCCCCCCCCCCCCTTTGCAAAAAGTTCACTCTGAATGCTAAGCTTATCATGTTTTTGCCCCTAGCTTCAGATGAAGAGAAGATTGTCATGTTGATATTCTCAACCAGATTCCCAAAAGGGAAAGAAGACAGTCCAATAACACAAAGCCCATTTTTCTTAGATTAGAGAAAAACAGATAGACTGAAGCTTAGTCTTAAACTCACACACATTACACACATCACGCACTTACCATACATCTTTCCCTCATCTGACAGGATGATCTTCCTGCGCCCACATGGAGGATAGATGGCCAGGGCCTCCTGGAAGCTCTGCTCTATGTCAGGACTCCAGACCCCTTCGGCATCGTTGTCCACAGGCTTGTCCGCCGAGTCGCTCATCCGCTCCATGTCCTCGGCAGGGCTCTCGCTGCCGCTCCAGCTGCTGGGATCAATCTTGGCGGTTGGGTTCTCCAAGCAGCAGCCTGGAGCAGACTAGGGAGAGACCTGGAATTCCCAAATGAGCACACAGAAACCCAGTTGTCATTAAACAAAATACACCACAAGAGATCCATTTGCAACAATGTACAGTACTTAGTGTTGGCTTTTGGGAAAGAAACAGAAAATCAAGCATGGACAAAGAATCACATGGATTTGATTCAGAGTGGATACTGGCGTCTATGGATTTAAACATATATTTGCAATAACTATACAGTAAATCAAAGAAAAACAGTGTGATTGTGGGCAGAAATCAATTATTGAAGAATTCAGCTTTCATTGTACAACAAATAATTATTGAGAGCAGCAAAATATAAGATGTTAAGCTACTAGTAATTTTATAATCTGCCAGACTCACACAGTAATCACATCTTATGAAACATTTGATTTTTCAATTAATATAACTAACACAAATCTATATTTGGTACATTTGTGGACTTTCTTTGGTAAAAAGGCTTAAAGTCCAACTCTAAGTATGAGGCACATTTTAAATAAATAAATTTTGCATTTTAAATAATTTACAAAATACATTTTGCAAATGTATGATTGATTTTTTTTATGGTTTTACTTATTCTTTTATTAGACACTAAACAAAATTGTTTAGGAAACAGTATAATGCTTTACAAAAAAACCTTAAGTATTTATTTCTTTTCACATTTTCTTTTCTTTTTATAATTCAACCTTATAGCTGTGGAACTCAGACAACAGTGGCAGATCATTGGTTAAAGTGTATAAATACAAAGCTATTAAACTGATTAAATATGGGAAAAGTGACCACACACAGATCTCTAACAACCATTACACCCACTCATGTTTCATCTTTTTTTTTCCTATTACAAAAAAAAAAATATGCAATCAGCAATCATTTCTAAATAAAGTCTGGAAACAATTACAGACTTAAATTTCTAGATTTTTAAGGAACTTTTTTAAATATACGGACATTCAAGTACTGAACACCACATTTACCTCATTGGGTTCTCTTACGTGATTTCAATTCAATTTAGTTTATTTATATAGCGCCAATTCACAACACATGTCGTCTCAAGGCACTTCACAAAAGTCAGGTACCTACATTCCAATTAATCTTCCAATTTCTCCACGAACCATGAAACCAAATGATCCTGAAGTTGCCTTTTGGCATACAGGAAGAAGCTGGAGAATAAGCACCTCACCAGGACAGTTTTAATAAAACAATAATAGACACAGACTGAAAGATGTTTGGCTATCAATTCCTGATAATCAGGTGGTGCTCTGACTTAACAATTACCTGCTTTATTTATAATTGCCATGGTTACTTATTGATAGTTATGCATAGCCAAACTAACCTGTTGTTGCACAAAAATAGGAATCATGCTACTATGTGTTTTATGAACTAGAGTGGGGTCCAGACCTCCACTTCAGGAACCATTGCTTTAGGCCAGACTGGATTATTTATGAATAAATAAATGGTACTAAATATATAAAAATACAAGAATTGGGTCTAAAGGAAGAGGAAAATCATTTTCTGGAAGGCAAGATCTTTAACCCATTTTCTACACCTACTTTAGGTAACAAGTGTTCAATGAATTAGTTTAGTTTTAATTGAACAACCAGTCTTTAGGGACTAATGGTTGCATTATCCACACTTGTTAATACTGCAATTTCCAGATCAATGTAGCACTATATTTGTTTCCACTTCATACAGACTGTGCAAACTGAAATGTTATTTAGCCTTCTCATCTATTTTATTTTTTTTTTTACCTAAACATGCAACACCGATGATTGCATATTGGGCCATGAGCTCAGTCAAACATCTAAATGTGCAGTAAGGGGACTGAATTAATCAGGTATTTACATTTAATGAAAGCATACAATGCAAATATAATGAGATCTGATTTTAGAAATTACAGTGTATTAGAAAGACATTTCATTAAAAAAAATATTAAAGTTCCAGATGTCAAACTGTTACTGCTCTTATGCTTAAACTCAATTAAAAACACTTTACTTTATTCAATTTATTATCAATCCACTGATATCAGTTTCTGTTTTTAATCTCTCCTGTTTTCCCAGACAACTGCTTCCACTGTGAGAAAGATCCCATTGAAGCAGCACACGCTGTCAGGAAGCAGGAATAGTAGCATATGTTTCTTCCAACATGTCAGTTGATGAGGGGGAAGGGGGGAATGGGAGCAAGCTGTTGGGGGAAAAAAAAAAACCTCCCAGAGAGCAGAGGGAGCTTTTACTGAATTCCGTTTTTGTGTGCAGTCTGCTGACGCTGCAGAACTAACAAACTGATGAGGGAGGGGAAACATTCCCATTTCAACCACTAAAAACCTGGGACTTTTTCTAGATCTGTGCCTTTCATCCCAGAAAAAAATCATGAACTGAGCTCCTAATCACATCCAGCTTCCATTTTAGAGCAAGGTCTGAATCCAAAGAGGGTATTTGAATGTACACTATACAAGCCAATATAAAATATGACAAAACATCTTAAAAAAAAAATTTTCCACCTTAACTAATATTCATATACTATGTCATCAGTAAGAAAAATATGTTGTCCTTTTATGCTCATATGAAATATCTTTGCTTTCTATTAATAAACAGCTGAGAGAGAGAGGGTGAACTTCAGACAGACTGTCAGTTTATTGTAGAGATGCAAGAGACATACAACTTGAATGGGTGAATTCTCATGCTTACTCCCGATTTGTTGTAAAGTGAAGACATTTTCATGGTTCTCACTTGCTATTTTGCTAGGGGTTTGGTTTAGGACTAAGGTGTGAATTGATTTAAGGTTAGGCTTAGGGTTAGGTATGCACTGGTAATGGTTAGGTCTAGGGGTAGGGTCAGTGTTAGGCCAAAGAAAGAATTGAAAATGAATGGAAATCAATCAAAGTCAATGAGAGTCAATGCAATGTCCTCACAAAATATAGTAAGACAAGAGAGAGAGAGAGAGAGAGAGAGAGAGAGAGTGTGTGTGTGTGTGTGTGTGTTCTTGTACTTGTTGCTGAGTAAGAACCATTTTTCGTATTTTTATCGCAAAGTGCGGACATTTTTACAAAGTGAGGACATTTCCTGGGTCCTCAACTTTTCCAATTCGTTTTGGGAACCCGGATAAGGTTTAGGACCAAGGCGTATGAATTGAATTATGGTTAGGGTCAGGGTTAGGCACTAAAAATCAAAGGAAAATGAAATGGGAATCAAATGGAGTAAATGAAAAAGTCCATAAAGAGATAAAACATGGATGTGTGTTATGTGGGGGTCTGGTGTGTGTGTATGTGTGTGTGTGTGTGTGTGTGTGTGTGGGTTGGTGTGTTGGTGTAAAAGAAAAGGTTTAACAAAATATACATTTTTCGGCTGCTGAGGAAGCCAGAATCTTTACAAAAATGTCATGCATGCACATGCAAACTCCACACAGAAACCTTGCATGTCTGCAAGATGAAAGTGGCAAACCACCGAGGAGCGATCAACTATAAGTTACAGGATAGAACTTGCAGGTTGTTTATAATGGGTTGACAGCGCTTTGCATCTCCTAGTTTTCTCAGTTTATTTCTAGGTCGGTAGTCTGATTTTACATAGGCTGAACACTAAAGGTTGCTTTCAACAATTCAATGTACTGGCAATAGCTATCCACAATCACTTGACTTATAACATGATCATCGGCTGAGTCTTAAAGGTTTCTCAAACCAAGATTTCTCATTATTTTCAAATATTCATCAACTTAAGCTCTCTATTTTTGTCATGGCAATGTGTAATATATATATTTTTGCAATAAACTGAAGGCTCAAAAAAGCCTGTGTGAAGGTGATCAACAAAAGGTTACACAGCTGTCTTACATGTTATTGCTGTTGTTTACCTATACAAAAATGTTTGTTTATTTGTGGGCAAAAGTTGTCCCCAACAGTTTTTTTTCATTTTTCATCAACTGAATTTGAAGAATCTACATCAACAAGATGCTTCTGCTGTGTTAAACATGTGAATAACCTAGCAATTTGCAATACGAGCTGTTTCTTAGTGCTGCAGAATCTGCAGGCTAATTACGTCTGTCAAAGGAAGGTATGAATGTCACCCATAGAAACACTTGTGGCTTAAAAAATAATTGCATACTTCTGTCTTTGCAGGCTGCACACCATAGAAATGGCCTTATTTGTAAGACGCAGTGGTAAGAGACGGCACACAATGCGAGAACTGAATGCGGTAGCTAAGCAGAGTAGTAGGTGTGACATGGAATTATAGGAAATTACACTTACAGTGAGATTACATAAACCACTCACCAAGCTGGAATCCAGCTCCTTAAATTAAGAGAAGCCATTTCAACCATCAGACAGAGCAAGGTAATGAAATAGCAGATGAGAGGTCTCAAATGTAATTTTCCATGTGGAGTTCTTTTGTGCCGTTATCTCAGAGGGTGCAATAATGATTCTGTGACTGACTTTTATGCACCCCATAATGGCCCACACAAGCTAAGGCCACAATGTGCAAAACTGTAATTACCATATGATTTCAAAACACGACATTTTTAAAATGTTGTAAAGACATATCCTGGCCTCTGCATAATTACGACAGCAATGTCAGAATTATTTGAATTTTATGCAAGTAACTAACTACCAACATCAACAGTGACAAAGTGTTACAATTTTACTTTTTACCACAATTACCTTGAGAATTGCATGTTTATGGAATACAACCTTTTACAGAAGAACATTGTGAACCTTTGAGGACCTTCAAATGCAGTTCATCGGACAAAAAGCAAGAAGCAAAAACCACTGAATTCATGCAAAATAAAAGTACAGTTGAGGCGTGTAACAACTGTTAAATACATATTAAAATCATGCACAGAAGTAATAATGGAAAAAACATTTTTCAAAGATGTTTTTGAAAAAAATCAATTGTATAATCATAGACAATCCTATTACAAACTATGCAAACATTTCAAAACTATTGCCTTCCTCTGTATTAGTTTTTTCCTAATGTTTCCGAGAACAAAATAGTTTTGCCACTAATGTCCAAGAGTCCAGTAGAACTTAGAAAGGTGAATTATGCTGCCTTTGTTATTGACAATAGCCTTGTGCTTATTTCATGCCTCTTTGAACTGACAGGCGTAAGTGCCATGAGTCTGTCTGATAACATCTCTGTCAAACATGAGGCCTGTATCCAACTACCCAGCAACCATCGGGCCACTACAAGATCAATCTTTGTTTTAGATTGATTTACAGGTTCTGTCAAAGCAGCCCTCTCTACCTGTGTCAGCCTGAGAAGCGGTAACAGCAGCAATAAGATCTAGACAATAGAGACACCGGCAGTCCAGCAAACAAGCATAGCTAAAGGTCTTCAACTCTGAACAACGGAGCTGACTATAAATCTGAATGGCAAAATCTTCCCTTTTCAAGACACATCCCTCGTCTGCCTGTAATATTAGACTATATAAAAAAGACAATTCAAAAGATTCAAAGATGAAATGCAATGACAGCTCAGGGAACATCTGCCTATCAAAAATTTGCAGTGCATTCCAGGCAGCGTGAGTCCATGTCATGGCGGCGTGAAGTGTGAGTGGAACACA
This sequence comes from Crenichthys baileyi, assembly GCA_036173005.1. NCBI lineage: Eukaryota > Metazoa > Chordata > Actinopteri > Cyprinodontiformes > Goodeidae > Crenichthys > Crenichthys baileyi. The sequence continues at coordinate 36,055 of JAHHUM010002741.1, read as the reverse complement.
TAAAGCTCAGGAAATTAAAGCTGTAAATAAAGGTCTGTCAGATAAAGGATCTCCTGACAGTTATGAGAGCAGAGCAGGCCGGGGGCTGGCTGCTGGCTCGTTCAGGACGCGTGCGGATGGGCACGACAAAAACAAATCATAGTGATGAGCGTGAAGGCCACCATTTGCATTTTCTGCAGCCAATTCCCAATGACTTTCTTCTCTTTCCTTCTGCTTCTCTGGCCATCATTTATCCCCTTGTATCCCCTCTTTGGTTAAATGTTTTCTGTAAGCCATGTTATTTTTGTTTCCAGGAAGATCCTCCACACTATAAACTCTTTTGTTGAAAGTAGTGTCAATAAGATCTTAATTGGCATTGTCAATTTTACAAGATCCATTTTATGTACAAACCAATTATTTATTCTGTCACAATCAGACAGGGATATCTGTGGGTGCTTTAAAATCTAATTTCACTCAAGTATTTTCCAAAGATAACCAGTAATAATATAGTAGTGAATACAGATGCACTAATCAGTCAGCTAGAGATTGGAATCAGACAATTTTCTCTTGATCAGCTCTAATCATATTTGACAGGTAACATACCGCAATTTTATTTTTAATTCACTGAATGTATCAAAACTAAAAGCTCACACTATTTTCATTATTTATGCTGTTAGCCTGTGCTAACAGCATGTGCTTTGATGCACCTATTCTGAAAGTAATAAAAGTAAAAGGTTAGGAACATATACTAAAATGCATAAATGGGGAATCTTTTAATTTCGTTATTTTCTGGTGATGTTTATAAACTACTACATATCAAAAAGCTGTAGAACATTTTTTTTTTCTTTAATGGTTAAAGTCCTGAGAAAAACAATATTGAAATTGGTTAAAAATCTAAATAAGCAGATCAGTCCAGCAAACCGAAAATTGGTTTTGACCAGGAAAAATTCCGATCAGTGCTATTCTACTTACAATAAACACCATGTATCTCACATTTTTCCTAAAGACACAGTAAATAATGCGAATTTACAGATTATTTATGTGTTTTGCTTTTTTAACTGAAATGTTAAAGATTATCAAATTTTTTGTATCAGAAAAAGTCTGGGTAAATAGAAAATACAGGTTTTAAATGTTGAGTTCATTTATAAAAGGGAAAAAGTTAGTTGTTAGTTGTGTTGCAAAACGCTCTCACTGTGTTAATGTCAATTCTTTTCCATCTATTGCTGAATTTCTTTAGATCAGGGAATGAAACATTGCTTATTGAGATCGTTTAACCTACTTCAAGTTGGCAGAGAGGTTCTATTTATTATTATTTAATGCACCGCTCAAGGTGGCAGCAGGTTGGAGTAGCTCTGTTACTTTTATTCTGATTAATTCTTTTCAAAAACTCAAATTCCTCTTGTGATGGATAAAATAAATTTTTTTGGACGATTATCCTCTCCAGTATTGGATGCAGTGCAGTTGGAAGGATTTCTGCTGATACTTTTTAACTTTTAAACATTTGTTATGATGCGTCACCATGGCAACAGAGTTGTTTTTTTTACAACCGAGAGCAGCTGATTAACATCTCAAAAGCTCAAATAATACTTCAACTACAACCCCAAATCCATGATGAGTTGAAAGGAGGCGGAAGTTCAAGCCATCAATTACGAAGGGCAATGTGAAATCGTTGGGAAACAAGTTGGATGAACTCCAAGCCTTACAAAGGACCCATCTAGAGTATCTGGAATGCAGTATTATGTGTTTCACTGAGACATGGCTGCAGGATCATATCCCTGTCTCCAGCGTCTTTCTGCCAGGCTTTCTGACCATAGGAGCAGACAGAGATTTAAAGAGGAGCAGCTAACGCAAAGGAGGTGGACTGGCAGTAATCCAGGACATGTTACTGTGAAGTTTCATCTCTGGAGTCCATATATTGAACTGTTAGCAGTAGGTTTTCGTCCACATTACTTACCCAGGGAGTTCACCTGTGTTATTTTGGCAACAGTTTATCTTCCACCTTTAACTGTTGCTGACACTGCAAGTGATGCCATCAGCTCTGTTGTTGCTAAGCTACAGACACAACACCCCAATGTGTTTGTTGCAATATCTGGTGATTTTAACCATGCTTCACTCTCTGCTACACTTCCAACGTTTGAACAGTTTGTCAACAGTTTCCTGCTCTACCAGAGAACACAACGTTGGATTTGTTTTATGCCATTGTCAGGGACTCATACATCTCTAAAGCAAGACCTCCTCTAGGCAAATCCGATCACAATCTTGTTTTTCTCTGCTCGGAACATAAGCCCTTTGTTCCGAGTCAACCTGTAATAAAGAGGACTGTGAGAAAATGGCCACAGGAAGTTGAAGAAGCCCTGCGAGATTGCTGTGTGGCTCGGACTGGGACGCACTGTGCCAGCCACATGGAGAGGACATCAATGCCATGACTGAGTGTGTGACCAATTATATAAACTTCTGTGTGGATAACACCATCCCCACCAGAACCATGAGATGTTTCCCCAATAACAAACCTTGGATCACCCGTGGCCTGCTTAACTACAAAAAAAGAGCCTTCAGAGAGGGAGACAGGGAATTATTGAGGAGTATACAGAAGCAACCTAAAGTCAAGATAAGAGACAGCAAGGAGGTGTACAAGAAGAAGCTGGAAAGCAAGCTCCAGCAAAACAATATCAGAGATGTGTGGTTAGGATGATAAAGATCACAGGCTTCGAACAGAAGGAAGATCGCACTGATGGATGTCTGGACAAAGCCAATGAACTAAACACGTTCTTCAATAGGTTCAGTTCAGAAACAAGCTCAGAATCCCCCCTAAACCCACAGCTTAATAGACATCCCCCCCCCAGTGACCCCCTTTTTTTTTACACCTCAAATTTTTAATCTTCCATCTCAGCCATGGGGCCCTTTTGTTCTACAGGTTTTTGCCTTCAACCAAATCAGAAGATGCTGATGGCCCCTTTGCTTCCCCCCCTGCCCCCCGTTTTGGGTCTCAAAAAGTCAGGTGAAAACAACGGAAGACGAAACTGGAATAAGGCTGCAGGTCCAGATCGTGGTCGAAGTCCTGAAGGCCTGTGCAGAGTAGCTCTGTGGTATTCTGTAGCACCTCTTCAATCTTAGCCTGACCCAGAAGGTTCCAGTGTTGTGGAAGACCTCCTGTCTTGTTCCGGTACCAAAGAAAACTCATTGACAATAGACCTGCTGCCCTGACATCCCACATCATGAAGGTCCTAGAGAGACTCCTGTTGGCCCACCTGAGTAAGCAAACAATAAACTATCAGGACCCCCTTCAGTTTGCTTATCGCTGTGGAGCTGGAGTTGAACATCATACACCTGCTTCAACAAATCCACTGTCATCTGGAAAAAGCCAGCAGCATTGTGAGGATCATGTTCTGGGGAAGCTTAGGACCTTCGGTGTTTGCAAGATGCTGCATATCTTCTACAAGTCTGTTGTGGAGAGTGTGATTTCTTCTGTCATCATCTGTTGGGGTAGCACCTTTAGAGCCAGGGACTTGAAAAAGCTCAACAAGCTAATAAAGAAGACAAGCTCTGTTCTGGCGACTCCTCTGGAACCCCTGGAGATCATTGTGCAAAGAAAGATTCTTCAAAAAATGAAGAACATAAGGAGATCCCTGAGCATCCTTTTCATGAGACTGTCATACAACAACAGAGAATCAGAGGCTTCTTCAAATCTGCTGTAAGACAGACCGCTACAGGAGATCCTTCCTACCCACATCCATCAGCGTCTACAACGGCTCTTTGAAGAAACCTGTATGACATGAGCTACAAAAACATTTAATTTCCCATGGGGATGAATACAGTATTTTTTATTGAATTAATTTGAATTTAAGCAGTTCTGGAAAGCATCAGGTCTACGTGTTTCTCTTGAAACTGAACCGAAAAAGGTGTTAATCACAGTTAATTCACGATTTAATAGATAGGATAGTTTTTTTTCCCTTAATAAATAAAATTTTCATTTAAAAACTGTGTTTAGTATTTACTCAGTTTATCTTTCTTTGACACATGTGACAAAAAGAAAAACAAAATAAATCTATAAGGGGAAAAGTCCCTTTTCACAGCACTATATGCTCAATTTTTATTTCTTTATTATTTGTCACTGTTTCCCTCTTAGGATGAGCTGATTCAATTCAATTCAGTTTATTTATATGGCGCCAATTCACAACACATGTCGTCTCAAGGCACTTCACAAAAGTCAGGTACATACATTCCAATTAATCTTAATCATTGAACAGTGCAGTCAGATTCTGTTATTTTATTCAAATTGTATAAAAAGTTTTCTGTCTAAGGAAAACCCCAGCAGATTGCACCCGTCAGTGACTTGCAGCATTCACTCCTCCGATGAGCATGTAGAGACAGTGGACAGTCACTGGCGTTGACTTTGCAGCAACCCCTCATACTCATGCATGTAGCAACGGGGAGGGGAAAAACCCCTTTTTTAACAGGAAGAAACCCCCCGCAGAACCAGGCTCAGTGTGAGCGGGCCATCTGCCACGACCGACTGAGGGTTAGAGAGAACAGAGCAGAGACAAAAAGAAAAAAAGAAGCCTGATCCAGGAATACTTTCTAGGGAAAGGGAAAAGTAAATGTTAATGGATGTAGCTCCTTTAGTCGTTTCACCTAGAAAGAAAGAACAGATAAACTCTGAGCCAGTTTTAAATTTAGAGTCTGAAAGAGAGCACATATAATTAGTCACAGTAAAGCTCAGTCAGTAGCCATGTCTAGGGTAGAAAAAGGGGTTTTTAAACACTGAAAGACAGGGACCATGGGGTTATCGTAGAGGGTGAGCATTAAGTTGTTGCCAGCAGAAGCTTGGGGAGGATTCCCTCCCAAAAAGGTGTCTCAGGTAGACACAGAGCCAGGCCAGGTGTAGCTTTTAGGAAGAGAAAAGAGAACAAAGTTAAAAGTGAAATAACAGCAAATAATGGAAAATTGGAGAGTAGTGTGAGAATGTAGCGAAGAGGGTGAAAGTGGTTATTATGTCCTCCAGCAGCCTAACCCTATAGCAGCATAACTACAGAGATAGAGTGGCTTAGGTTATCCTGAGCTAACTATAAGCTTTATAGTTTTTTGATTCTGCAACTTAACATGATCAAACGTGCCGGAATACCTAAGGTCATGTTTATGTATATCCCTGTTTTGCAAGGTTAAACAGTATGACTAAACCCAAAAGATCAGAAGAGAAAGTTTATGAAACCTAATTACCTAAAAAATCCGTTTTTTATTTAACAAAATGCCTGATATTGTATAAATGAGTGACTGGTTTAGAAAAATGGTAATAACGCTAGATTATTTGGAAATGTTCTTTAATTTAATTTTCATGTCTGTGACAGGTCAGAAGAAAGTAGTTTGCTTAAAATGTCGCTAATTAGTACTTTTAAGACTACATATTTGCCCTACATGCTCTAGAAGAATTAAGTCTGTTAAAGTATGATGGTGACAATATAAATCTAAGATCCTTGTTGAATTGTTTCCAATTTGCCAGAGCAAAGACAGAAAAAAAGAAGGTCTGGATGGCACAGCTCCCAGCTGCAGAGTGCTGGAACATATCACAAACTAATGCACCTGACAACGTCATCATACTCTTGTTAGAAGCATTCAGCTCCATCTGTGCCTTTCACTCGACCTAGAACACCTTAGTCTTCTTGATCTGGGTCAGCCATGATAACAGAACAGCAGCCATTTATAAAAGACGTTATGTGTGGGGAGTATAGCAGTTGTAAGACAAAGAGTATTCACAAAATACACAGTTTCCAACTCTGCTTTAGTTCCTTGCATTTTTTTTTTCACTAAGAAGCTGAGCACCGCTGTTGCCTCTATGGTCAGCACTTAGAAAGGAAGTTGTTGAAGCCCAGATTTCCTGCTTTCATCGTGGCTAAAAGCTGGAAACGTTTGTAGTGGTTTCAGAAACTGACTCATAAAATGATTCATAGAGTATATATTCTTTCTGTGTCTGGGTGAAGAGAAGGCTCATGATTTGTCTTCTTTAAAAAAAACTGTGTAATAACAGGAGAGAGAGAACATATCTTCCATTCATAACGTTTTGAAGGATTACACAGCCCTAATGAGTTAGGAAGCTGAAATTCTTTTGTACACAACAAATGATTAAGGCTGCCACATTGTAAACAATGTAAGGCTTTAATATTACTGTGGGATGAGTTCACACAAACAATTACAATTCGCTAGTTTTGGCAGCTGTCATTGTCCAATTTTTAATCATGGTTGGACAGCAAATAGAAAAAAAATGAAAATGCAAAAATATATCCCATAGAAACAGCAAAATAGACTATGCCTTTGCATAGAAAAGCACACAATACAGGGCTTGCATGAGAGTTTAGTGCGTTTACTTCAGTGGTTTATTCTCACATTTGCCTGCCACTATTCATAACCGTTGCAGCTAAATCTATAAGCTGTAGACTTCTCAAAAGTCTTTTTGTGATTATCATGCATGTCAAAAAAGAACAAAACCAAACAGGTTGCTAAACAAAACCACATAACTCATCGAAAAATACTTACCAGGTCAAAAGCTACGAGTTCAGCTACTATTTAGAATACCTTTTGTTTCTTTTAGCTGGAACCCAATCAACAGGTTTTTTTCAAGGTTTGTGCTTCGACTTTCTTTTTCTTCTCCTATGGTTGTTTTATGTTGCTTCCCTAAATCTGTTAGGGTGTGGGTTAAGAAGGCCTTTTTTTCATTAGATGGCACTAAGCTTTGCAGACATTTTTTATGAACTTTACTTCAAGTTGTTTTTTAAAATTTCTTTAAAGTTTGTCAAGATCAACAGTAGTATCTAGTTGTTGGCTTCAGCTCAGAAGCAAATCAGCTGGAAAGCCCTAGCTGGCACATGCACACATCTGTGTGTATCAGTTCACTAAACCAGTCAGAATCCAATAGATTTTCCAGTGCTCCTTTTACCACCAGAAAGACTTAACCTGCTTGTTTTAAACAACTATTTAATGTCTGATTATACCTAAACAGGGCGTTCGGCAAAGTAAGCACAAGGAACAAAAAAGGTGAGTGGTAAACTGACTTAGGTGGCTGACAGGGTCAAAGTGCATATGGTAGCTGACATTCATTTTATGGCAGCGTTACTGGAGCAGATTTACTTAGATTACGTCAGTGGTTCTGAGCCAGTTTTTCCTTTTTCGAGGCACTCTCCACTGGCCTTGGTCGTCCCTGCAGAAACTGTTGAACAGAAACGCGTAGTCTATAATTCCCTTTCTAGACCACGTTTACCTCAGGCACACACATCCTGGAGGCCTGCAGGAAAGCCGTTTTTCTGCTCTGACTGGGGAAAACTGGTGTTTTGATGTGATTCAGCCACTGACACCACATCCGATCACACAGATAATAACTCTATCATAGCACAAATGAACACAAACCAGATTTTTTATTACAAAAAGAGCATTTCAATTTTGTGATTTAGAAATTTTAAATAATGAATTTAACACCTAATTTGTAGATGAATGTCCTGTTTAAACGTGTTTTTGAATAACAATCAACATACAACACAAAACTGGACAGCTGATAAAGCTTTTAACATATTAATACCTCTTTTATTGCTGTATGAAGATACATAAGTAAATAATGCTTCACCACTGCTTTTCTACATTCGTAATACAATATGTGGTGTCCAGCTAAGTGTGAATGTTCGGATAATTAGATTTTCTTACCACAAAAAAGTAGTTATTTTCTTTTTATATCTAAAATAATAAAACATAACAGCACTGCGGAAGACAAAACAAAAATAGTTTTTTTTATCATATTCTGGCACCCTCCGCATCTCACGCTAGCTAAGTATGCTTCACCCTATGACGTCACTGCTCATATATTGTAGAGGTGATTGTTTCTGACATTGGGACCCTAATGTCAGAATATGTCCAACCTATGCAAGGTTGGACATTTCCTGGTCCAATATTCTTGTTCATTTCTTTCTTGTTTTGTGAAGAAAATACATGGGACATCTTTGTGATTTACAGGAGAAACAACCCCTCCTACCTTCACAGTATATGCCAGTTTCAGAATTAGGTACCTGTCTGGAAACATGACAGAAACTGGGCAATTTTTTTTTATTCTGTCAGTGATTTATATAACACTAGATAATTTACATACATAGCAATGACAGGATAATAACATTGCCTAAACTCATATTACAATAAGCGGGTGGTCTGTCTACACTGCTGAAGATACACTCGCCTCAACATGCCAAATGCTTAGTGGCTGACACGGCAAGGAAATTGGACCTATTTTCTAAATAATTCACCTAATAATTATCAAACAACTTAGGAGAACTAATAGAAACATATAGCATCGAATTTCATCCCAAGATGGTCAGGCAATCATTTAGTATTGAAAAACAAAGGGGAAAAAGAGAAGGTCATGTCACAGCAAATCGTGAATTAGTCTGTTCTTATGCAGAAGGCCACTGTCAATTTTATACAGTGCATTTTAATATACACACAATTTTTGGCATATCATAAACGATGCGTATACTTGATATACGTGACAGGACAAAATGCATATTATTTCTTCATAAACAGACACGTTATAAGTATTTGATACACCATATGTGTGATAAGAGAAACTGTGACAACAGCTTTACAGCACGAGCTATAAAAGTATGAAAACAAGAACTAAGTCTAATGAAACAACCAAGAGAAGTTCATAATAGGCAGTGATTCTAAAATACTCCAAAAATAAAACAATTCTAAAGTTACCACAAGGTAGTGGTAATGTACCAGGTTATTTACTAATGCCATGATGCTGTTCAAGACATGGGTGCTTTTTTTCAGCACATCACCTGCAAAACATAAAAAAATAAAAACTTGAAGTGATCCTGCTTCTACCTCTTCCACTGCAGTTTTACTTGGAAAGGACAGCATAGCAGTGACTATGCTCACCGATAAGTAACATCCTCACTGCCAGACCACAACACTATCCATTCACATTGATCTATCAGACTGGTAAAAAGTGAAGAAATTAGCGAAGCAACACGGGCACATAGCTGCAGCCTCTATTCCATCAGAGAGGGGCTTTTAAAGGCCGGACTTCTATTCACAGTGAAGCTTCATGCCAACCATACGGACGCTAATGTTTTTAATAAAACAATTTTTTTAATAAAAAGAAAGATATTAAATAATATTTAGCTTTGTGAGTATTGTAAGCTGTAACATATGTTTAGATATTTAAGTAGTGTGTCATTTTTAATTAATGAAAGTAAAATTGTTGAAATATCTATCTATAGCTCTATATGTATAATTCGTGTTTTGCCTTTCATTTGTAAACTACTAAAGAAACTCCTAAATGTTATATGCATTGTAGAACCAAAAAAGGTTGATACTGTCACTGTAGTTTCCAAATCATTCAAATTTCATGCCGCTGTCTCACTAGTACAGCTAGCTGCAGTTGTATATACAGTTTATTACTACTAGTTACAATTAATAATTGTCTTCTGTCATTATTGTGTGGCAAGAGTTTATTGAATGACATATGCAGCTTGTGTATGATTTATAATACCTAGCAAAAAAACAGCATTACCAGACGAAATTACATCTTTAAAACATGTGTTACAAAATTGATATTTGATATAACTTCTGACCAAAATACTGTTCTTAGCAAGAGAAAAAAAAGAGATCTCACTTGGCTCCAAGAAATAACACAATCCACTCAGTGCTTCACAAAAGCACATTATTCTGTCAACACGGATTGACCACATTCTCTGCAGCTTTGCCCTCTGACGTGGACAAGGTAGTATAAGGAGAGACAACCTGAACAATGAGGCAATAAATCCATGAGCTCGAACCCTTCTCATTCAGAAATGTATTTGAATCTGCTTCTGTATATTTTAAGTACACTTTTATTCATGCATATTTACCTCAAACTGTAGAGTTATTTTAATGTACTAAAAAAATGCTGGCTAATTCTAGTCATAACGGTGAGTGTAGGTGTTGCAAGTTCCCCAACACTCTGCTGGTCACGCTTTAAGCACACTAAATGCAGACTAAAGAACAAGTTTCAGAGTTAAAGTCCAAAGCAGGCACAACAAGCTATTCTTGTACCAATTATTCAGGCTTCTGTCCAACAGGTCCATTGCTTATATAATATAAAAAACAGAGCATTGTTTTCTTTTTTCTTCTTAGTAAGCTGATTTAATGTGATATGTCTAGGATTACACCTGACACCAGTCAAACTGAATATCAAGAACTGATGGCAAGCAATTAGTGTCACTTTGATAAAAATCTGTATGTGTTTTGCATATATGTTCTGCAAAGCTACATTCAATGTAGTTTATTACAAGAGAAAGTATATTAGCTATGTTGAGACCATGAATTATTTTAGTAAATGGGCTATTTAAAATTAGATTAAGCATTAGATTTAAAAAAAATGGTACAAAGATCTGACAGCTAAAGTGAAACACTTGCACTGAGAGTTTATTATTTATTCTTTTGCAACTGTTCTTATTTTCATTTAAATAACACGTCTGTAACCTTAATGAGGTATTAAAAAACACAGCTGGAGAGCTGACAAGAGATCAATAAAATTACTGTTTTGGGGAAATCTTTCTCACTAAATAAAATTTTAAAAAAAAACAACTTGATTAAATCACATCAGGTTATCAGAGCTGTGTCAGCTGCGGTCTGATGGCCCGTTTGTTAAAGCAAACCAGATTTAAAAACAGAAAACATAGGCACCGGCCTTGCCTATGCAATATATTCAGTGTGATTTATGTATTTGTGAAAAAATATAACATTTAAAGATCCATCAGATGCAGCAGGCATTGTACTTCTTTTTGATTTTCTATTCCAAATAGTGACAATGAAATTCTTGCCTTTATGTAAGTTGATAGATACTGCAAAATACACACAATGTACAACAGTGTCTGTAGATTTTTGTTGAATTTATCATCCGTAGGATTATAAAAAAGGAAAATTTAAAAAATAAAACTAAAAAATAAATTGAAAACCAAATATTTAGAAATATAAAATCTGCATGCTTATGTCCTAAATCTTATCTTGTTTTGTATATTGCAACATTTTTTTATACCTCTGCATGATTTGTCAACCAACGTGCTACTGCTAAACTGCTGCAAAAAAAGCAATGCGTCTTTTTGAAGAATTTTGTATTTCCTCTGGTTTGCTTAGAATTGGTGTCTTTGCAATACAGTTTTGGGATATGCTAAAGCTATATATACAGGCTTGCAAAACTATTCTTAAACACTGAACTCTTCTATGTCTGTGCAACAGACTAACATGAGGTAGCACATAAATGTTTCCCTTCCAGTAGGACAGCCACCCTAAATATATAACCAGATTTACAAAGGATCGGTTTAGATCAAAGCATATTCACGTCTAAGAGTGTCCCAGTTAAAGTCCGGACCTAAATGCAATTGATAATCTGTGGCAGGATTTGAAAACTTATGTTCTTGGATGCTCTCCATCCAATCTGACCAACGCTGAGCTAAGGTAAAGAAGGATTCAGGAGGGCTCTTTAGTTATAAAAATATTGTAAAACATGTACCTTTTTTGTTCTACTTCACAATTCTGCACTACTTTGTGTTGGTCTATCGCATAAAATACATTCAAGTGTCTGGTTGTGACCGGATAGAATTTGAAAAAGTTCAAGGAGTATGAAGAGTTTCACAAAACACTGTATGCATGTATTTGTGTTATAAATTGTTAATAGGTTTATTTTACTTGTCCATTAAGATTTTTTAAATACTGTGCATTAAAGCAAAGTCAGAAAAACAATGAACAACAAAACAGAAAAACAATAATTGCAGCATTGTTATAATACAAAGAAAGCTGCTAATAAAAGCTGAGCCCCTTAAAGGTCGTTAGTTATAAAGTAGAAAAGTTTTGTTCACAGAGTCCTGCTAAATTTGTGTGTGGATGAAATCAGTATACAGAGTTGGTCCGCATCTGGACTTAGAGGGTGGGGGGGGGGGGGGGGGGGGGG